>CP136069.1:3680171-3924875 GCA_032622095.1 Siphonodentalium dalli
AGAGGGGTGTATATAGGGTCCTTTATGCGTGTGGGGAGAGGGGTGTATATATATGGTCCTTTATGCGTGTGGGGAGAGGGGGTGTATATAGGGTCCTTTATGCGTGTGTGGAGAGGGCTCTATATAGGGTCCTTTATGCGTGTGGGGAGAGGGGTGTATATATAGGGTCCTTTATGCGTGTGTGGAGAGGGGTGTATATATATGGTCCTTTATGCGTGTGGGGAGAGGGGTGT
Organism: Siphonodentalium dalli; assembly: GCA_032622095.1. Taxonomy (NCBI): domain Eukaryota; kingdom Metazoa; phylum Mollusca; class Scaphopoda; order Gadilida; family Siphonodentaliidae; genus Siphonodentalium; species Siphonodentalium dalli. The sequence continues at coordinate 3,680,405 of CP136069.1, forward strand.
ATATATATGGTCCTTTATGCGTGTGGGGAGAGGGGTGTATATATATGGTCCTTTATGCGTGTGGGGAGAGGGGTGTATATATATGGTCCTTTATGCGTGTGGGGAGAGGGGTGTATATAGGGTCCTTTATGCGTGTGGGGAGAGGGGTGTATATATATGGTCCTTTATGCGTGTGGGGAGAGGGGTCTTATATGGTCCTTTATGCGTGTGTGGAGAGGGGTGTATATATATGGTCCTTTATGCGTGTGGGGAGAGGGGTGTATATAGGGTCCTTTATGCGTGTGGGGAGAGGGGTGTATATATATGGTCCTTTATGCGTGTGGGGAGAGGGGTGTATATAGGGTCCTTTATGCGTGTGGGGAGAGGGGTGTATATATATGGTCCTTTATGCGTGTGGGGAGAGGGGTGTATATAGGGGTCCTTTATGCGTGTGGGGAGAGGGGTGTATATATATGGTCCTTTATGCGTGTGGGGAGAGGGGTGTATATATATGGTCCTTTATGCGTGTGTGGAGAGGGGTCTTATATGGTCCTTTATGCGTGTGTGGAGAGGGGTGTATATATGGTCCTTTATGCGTGTGGGGAGAGGGGTGTATATATGGTCCTTTATGCGTGTGGGGAGAGGGGTGTATATAGGGTCCTTTATGCGTGTGGGGAGAGGGGTGTATATATATGGTCCTTTATGCGTGTGTGGAGAGGGGTGTATATATATGGTCCTTTATGCGTGTGTGGAGAGGGGTGTATATATATGGTCCTTTATGCGTGTGGGGAGAGGGGTGTATATATAGGGTCCTTTATGCGTGTGTGGAGAGGGGTGTATATATATGGTCCTTTATGCGTGTGGGGAGAGGGGTGTATATATAGGGTCCTTTATGCGTGTGGGGGAGAGGGGTGTATATATATGGTCCTTTATGCGTGTGGGGAGAGGGGTGTATATATATGGTCCTTTATGCGTGTGGGGAGAGGGGTGTATATAGGGTCCTTTATGCGTGTGGGGAGAGGGGTCTATATATATGGTCCTTTATGCGTGTGGGGAGAGGGGTGTATATATATGGTCCTTTATGTGTGTGTGGAGAGGGGTGTATATAGGGTCCTTTATGCGTGTGGGGAGAGGGGTGTATATATATGGTCCTTTATGCGTGTGTGGAGAGGGGTCTATATAGGGTCCTTTATGCGTGTGGGGAGAGGGGTGTATATATAGGGTCCTTTATGCGTGTGGGGGAGAGGGGTGTATATATATGGTCCTTTATGTGTGTGTGGAGAGGGGTGTATATAGGGTCCTTTATGCGTGTGGGGAGAGGGGTCTTATATGGTCCTTTATGTGTGTGTGGAGAGGGGTCTATATAGGGTCCTTTATGCGTGTGGGGAGAGGGGTCTATATATATGGTCCTTTATGCGTGTGGGGAGAGGGGTGTATATATAGGGTCCTTTATGCGTGTGTGGAGAGGGGTGTATATAGGGTCCTTTATGCGTGTGTGGAGAGGGGGTGTATATATATGGTCCTTTATGCGTGTGGGGAGAGGGGTGTATATATATGGTCCTTTATGCGTGTGGGGAGAGGGGTGTATATATAGGGTCCTTTATGCGTGTGTGGAGAGGGGTGTATATATATGGTCCTTTATGCGTGTGGGGAGAGGGGTGTATATATAGGGTCCTTTATGCGTGTGGGGAGAGGGGTGTATATATAGGGTCCTTTATGCGTGTGTGGAGAGGGGTCTATATAGGTCCTTTATGCGTGTGGGGAGAGGGGTGTATATAGGGTCCTTTATGCGTGTGGGGAGAGGGGTGTATATATATGGTCCTTTATGCGTGTGGGGAGAGGGGTGTATATATAGGGTCCTTTATGCGTGTGTGGAGAGGGGTGTATATAGGTCCTTTATGCGTGTGGGGAGAGGGGGTGTATATATATGGTCCTTTATGCGTGTGGGGAGAGGGGTGTATATATAGGGTCCTTTATGCGTGTGTGGAGAGGGGTGTATATAGGTCCTTTATGCGTGTGTGGAGAGGGGTGTATATATAGGGTCCTTTATGCGTGTGTGGAGAGGGGTGTATATATAGGGTCCTTTATGCGTGTGGGGAGAGGGGTGTATATAGGTCCTTTATGCGTGTGGGGAGAGGGGTCTATATAGGGTCCTTTATGCGTGTGTGGAGAGGGGTGTATATATAGGGTCCTTTATGCGTGTGGGGAGAGGGGTGTATATATAGGGTCCTTTATGCGTGTGTGGAGAGGGGTGTATATATAGGGTCCTTTATGCGTGTGGGGAGAGGGGTGTATATATAGGGTCCTTTATGCGTGTGTGGAGAGGGGTGTATATATAGGGTCCTTTATGCGTGTGGGGAGAGGGGTGTATATATAGGGTCCTTTATGCGTCTGGGGAGAGGGGTCTATATAGGGTCCTTTATGCGTGTGGGGAGAGGGGTGTATATATAGGGTCCTTTATGCGTGTGGGGAGAGGGGTGTATATATATGGTCCTTTATGCGTGTGTGTGGAGAGGGGTGTATATATAGGGTCCTTTATGCGTGTGGGGAGAGGGGTGTATATATAGGGTCCTTTATGCGTGTGGGGAGAGGGGTGTATATATATGGTCCTTTATGCGTGTGTGGAGAGGGGGTGTATATAGGGTCCTTTATGCGTGTGTGTGGAGAGGGGGTGTATATATATGGTCCTTTATGCGTGTGGGGAGAGGGGTGTATATAGGGTCCTTTATGCGTGTGGGGAGAGGGGGTCTATATATGGTCCTTTATGCGTGTGTGGAGAGGGGTGTATATATATGGTCCTTTATGCGTCTGGGGAGAGGGGTGTATATATATGGTCCTTTATGCGTGTGGGGGAGAGGGGTATATATATAGGGTCCTTTATGCGTGTGTGGAGAGAGGGTTGTATATATAGGGTCCTTTATGCGTGTGGGGAGAGGGGTGTATATATATGGTCCTTTATGCGTGTGGGGGAGAGGGGTGTATATATAGGGTCCTTTATGCGTATGTGGAGAGAGGGGTGTATATATAGGGTCCTTTATGCGTGTGGGGAGAGGGGTGTATATATATGGTCCTTTATGCGTGTGGGGAGAGGGGTCTATATAGGGTCCTTTATGCGTGTGTGGAGAGGGGTGTATATATATGGTCCTTTATGCGTGTGGGGAGAGGGGTGTATATATAGGGTCCTTTATGCGTGTGGGGAGAGGGGTCTATATATGGTCCTTTATGCGTGTGGGGAGAGGGGTGTATATATAGGTCCTTTATGCGTCTGGGGAGAGGGGTGTATATATAGGGTCCTTTATGCGTGTGGGGAGAGGGGTGTATATATAGGTCCTTTATGCGTGTGGGGAGAGGGGTGTATATATAGGTCCTTTATGCGTGTGGGGAGAGGGGTGTATATATAGGGTCCTTTATGCGTGTGGGGAGAGGGGTGTATATATAGGGTCCTTTATGCGTGTGGGGAGAGGGGTGTATATATAGGTCCTTTATGCGTCTGGGGAGAGGGGTGTATATATAGGGTCCTTTATGCGTGTGGGGAGAGGGGTGTATATATAGGGTCCTTTATGCGTGTGGGGAGAGGGCTCTATATAGGGTCCTTTATGTGTGTGGGGAGAGGGCTCTATATAGGGTCCTTTATGCGTGTGGGGAGAGGGGTGTATATATAGGGTCCTTTATGCGTGTGGGGAGAGGGGTGTATATATAGGGTCCTTTATGCGTGTGGGGAGAGGGGTGTATATATAGGGTCCTTTATGCGTGTGTGGAGAGGGGTGTATATATAGGGTCCTTTATGTGTGTGGGGAGAGGGGTCTATATAGGTCCTTTATGCGTGTGGGGAGAGAGGTGTATATATAGGGTCCTTTATGCGTGTGGGGAGAGGGGTGTATATATAGGGTCCTTTATGTGTGTGGGGAGAGGGGTCTATATAGGTCCTTTATGCGTGTGGGGAGAGAGGTGTATATATAGGGTCATTTATGCGTGTGGGGAGAGGGGTGTATATATAGGGTCCTTTATGCGTGTGGGGAGAGGGGTGTATATAGGGTCCTTTATGCGTGTGGGGAGAGGGCTCTATATAGGGTCCTTTATGCGTGTGGGGAGAGGGGTGTATATATAGGGTCCTTTATGCGTGTGGGGAGAGGGGTCTATATAGGGTCCTTTATGCGTGTGTGGAGAGGGGTCTTATATGGTCCTTTATGCGTCTGGGGAGAGGGGTCTATATAGGTCCTTTATGCGTGTGGGGAGAGGGGTGTATATAGGGTCCTTTATGCGTGTGGGGAGAGGGGTCTATATAGGGTCCTTTATGCGTGTGGGGAGAGGGGTGTATATAGGGTCCTTTATGCGTGTGGGGAGAGGGGTCTATATAGGTCCTTTATGCGTGTGGGGAGAGGGGTGTATATATAGGGTCCTTTATGCGTGTGTGGAGAGGGGTGTATATAGGTCCTTTATGCGTGTGTGGAGAGGGGTGTATATATAGGGTCCTTTATGCGTGTGGGGAGAGGGGTGTATATATAGGGTCCTTTATGCGTGTGTGGAGAGGGGTGTATATAGGTCCTTTATGCGTGTGGGGAGAGGGGTGTATATAGGTCCTTTATGCGTGTGGGGAGAGGGGTCAATATAGGTCCTTTATGCGTGTGTGGAGAGGGGTCTATATAGGTCCTTTATGCGTGTGTGGAGAGGGGTGTATATATAGGGTCCTTTATGCGTGTGGGGAGAGGGGTGTATATATAGGGTCCTTTATGCGTGTGTGGAGAGGGGTGTATATAGGTCCTTTATGCGTGTGGGGGAGAGGGGTGTATATAGGTCCTTTATGCGTGTGGGGAGAGGGGTGTATATATAGGGTCCTTTATGCGTGTGGGGAGAGGGGTGTATATATAGGGTCCTTTATGCGCGTGTGGAGAGGGGTCTATATAGGGTCCTTTATGCGTGTGTGGAGAGGGGTCTATATAGGTCCTTTATGCGTGTGGGAGAGGGGTGTATATAGGGTCCTTTATGCGTGTGTGGAGAGGGGGTCTATATAGGTCCTTTATGCGTGTGGGGAGAGGGGTCTATATAGGTCCTTTATGCGTCTGGGGAGAGGGGTCTATATAGGTCCTTTATGCGTCTGGGGAGAGGGGTCTATATAGGTCCTTTATGCGTCTGGGGAGAGGGGTGTATATAGGGTCCTTTATGCGTGTGTGGAGAGGGGTCTATATAGGTCCTTTATGCGTCTGGGGAGAGGGGTGTATATAGGGTCCTTTATGCGTGTGTGGAGAGGGGTCTATATAGGTCCTTTATGCGTGTGGGGAGAGGGGTCTATATAGGTCCTTTATGCGTGTGGGGAGAGGGGTCTATATAGGTCCTTTATGCGTCTGGGGAGAGGGGTCTATATAGGTCCTTTATGCGTCTGGGGAGAGGGGTGTATATATAGGGTCCTTTATGCGTGTGTGGAGAGGGGTCTATATAGGTCCTTTATGCGTGTGGGGAGAGGGGTGTATATAGGGTCTTTTATGCGTGTGTGGAGAGGGGTGTATATAGGGTCCTTTATGCGTGTGTGGAGAGGGGTGTATATAGGTCCTTTATGCGTGTGGGGAGAGAGGTGTATATATAGGGTCCTTTATGCGTGTGTGGAGAGGGGGTGTATATATAGGGTCCTTTATGCGTGTGTGGAGAGGGGTCTATATAGGTCCTTTATGCGTGTGGGGAGAGGGGTGTATATAGGGTCCTTTATGCGTGTGTGGAGAGGGGTCTATATAGGTCCTTTATGCGTGTGTGGAGAGAGGGGTCTATATAGGTCCTTTATGCGTGTGGGGAGAGGGGTGTATATAGGGTCCTTTATGCGTGTGGGGAGAGAGGTGTATATAGGGTCCTTTATGCGTGTGGGGAGAGAGGTGTATATAGGGTCCTTTATGCGTGTGTGGAGAGGGGTGTATATAGGGTCCTTTATGCGTGTGTGGAGAGGGGTGTATATAGGGTCCTTTATGCGTGTGGGGAGAGGGGTGTATATAGGGTCCTTTATGCGTGTGTGGAGAGGGGTGTATATAGGTCCTTTATGCGTGTGGGGGAGAGAGGTGTATATATAGGGTCCTTTATGCGTGGTGTGGGAGAGGGGTGTATATATAGGGTCCTTTATGCGTGTGTGGAGAGGGGTCTATATAGGTCCTTTATGCGTGTGGGGAGAGGGGTCTATATAGGGTCCTTTATGCGTGTGTGGAGAGGGGTGTATATAGGTCCTTTATGCGTGTGGGGAGAGAGGTGTATATATAGGGTCCTTTATGCGTGTGGGGAGAGGGGTGTATATATAGGGTCCTTTATGCGTGTGTGGAGAGGGGGTGTATATATAGGGTCCTTTATGCGTGTGTGGAGAGGGGTCTATATAGGTCCTTTATGCGTGTGGGGAGAGGGGTGTATATAGGGTCCTTTATGCGTGTGTGGAGAGGGGTCTATATAGGTCCTTTATGCGTGTGTGGAGAGAGGTGTATATAGGGTCCTTTATGCGTGTGGGGAGAGGGGTGTATATATAGGGTCCTTTATGCGTGTGGGAGAGGGGTGTATATAGGTCCTTTATGCGTGTGGGGAGAGGGGTGTATATAGGTCCTTTATGCGTGTGTGGAGAGGGGTGTATATAGGGTCCTTTATGCGTGTGTGGAGAGGGGTGTATATAGGGTCCTTTATGTGTGTGGGGAGAGGGGTGTATATATAGGGTCCTTTATGCGTGTGGGGAGAGGGCTCTATATAGGGTCCTTTATGCGTGTGGGGAGAGGGCTCTATATAGGGTCCTTTATGTGTGTGGGGAGAGGGGTGTATATATAGGGTCCTTTATGCGTGTGGGGAGAGGGGTGTATATATAGGGTCCTTTATGCGTGTGTGGAGAGGGGTGTATATATAGGGTCCTTTATGCGTGTGTGGAGAGGGGTGTATATATAGGGTCCTTTATGCGTGTGGGGAGAGGGGTGTATATATAGGGTCCTTTATGCGTGTGGGGAGAGGGGTGTATATATAGGGTCCTTTATGCGTGTGGGGAGAGGGGTGTATATATAGGGTCCTTTATGCGTGTGTGGAGAGGGGTGTATATATAGGGTCCTTTATGCGTGTGGGGAGAGGGGTGTATATAGGGTCCTTTATGCGTGTGTGGAGAGGGCTCTATATAGGGTCCTTTATGCGTGTGTGGAGAGGGGTCTATATAGGTCCTTTATGCGTCTGGGGAGAGGGGTCTATATAGGTCCTTTATGCGTCTGGGGAGAGGGGTGTATATAAATATTACATGGATGAGATTGTTTTTGGTTTTTGTTAATTGTTTTTGATTTTTTGTTTAATATACATTTTATAAGACCCCGATAACAATATATAGTGCCAACATCCAGACTTTTAAATGGCAGTATAAGAATATACGTACAAATTACAGTTAGAATATACGCGGACAAATGACAGTTAGAATATACACATGGTATAATATACGTACACATGGTATAAAATACGTACACATGATATAATATATACGTACATGTACACATGGCATACTATATGTACACAGTTAGAATATATGTACAAATGCATGGTATAGTATTGCAATATTCACGACAGAATAAGACTTCGTCATCACCGAGTTGGCGTTCATTTGCATGAATCATTTACTAAGCATGCCCAACAGACGGAATTTGGTGATCATATATATTATATAGTACGAATTCTCAGCAGACGGAATTTGGAAATCATATATATACAACGCATGCTCAGCAGACGGAATTTGATGATGAGATATATAATGCGAACTGCATGATGAACCTGATCGGAGATTCCGCGTATATATATATATATATATATATATATATATATATATATATATATATATACTAAACGGAAAGGTTCTTTGAGAAACTCAAAACTGTGTGCGACGACGTCACGACGGGGAAGTCACGTGATATTACCACCAATCCAACCAGAAGACAAGAGACGCAAAGTCGTTATAATACGGAATGGAAATAAGTTATTATTTTATAAATACTTTTACAAACTCTATGCAGCGCCCTCTCCGTTATCACAGCGATATATCACTGCCGGAAGGAGGGTACTTTGCGGACCGATACATCTATTTTTACGTATCGTCGGAACTATATTTAGTAACCTATTATCGTATATTGACCACCAAAAGTTTGCAATAATTGTAATTTATCGGTATTGATAACAATAATATGAACTGAGCCAGACATATAGACAATTTTAAACCTAAAACATAAGAACTAAGATCATGTCAGAAATCCTTACCAAATGCTTGCATATGGCATGCAGTGGTATCTCAGGGAGATAACTCTGCCTGGAGTTTGACACTTTTACCCTAATGACAGCAACCGTATAATCAGATGGTGTTGAGATTTGAAGGACCCTCCACAATAAACCAATCATTTACACCCAAACACTCAGCGTGAAGTTGTCACCACACACAAACACGAAAACACCAATTTGAGCGTTTGTTAAAAAGGACTCCGGCGCGACGATTAAAAAGAGATTAATCTCCATTAAATCTCAATTAAAGTTAACAGTGTTCATTTACAAATGAAGAGAAGGTTTTTCTCGTCTATATGACAATACCTACAAGCATTTATTTCGTCTCGGTGACAATACCTACTAGCATTTTCTATATAACGGTAAACTGTATTTAATGAGACCTTAAACGACAAACGAAAGTTAGAAATTATACACTGAAATCCCTAATTTGCGACAATGTGAAGACAATAGCTTGTCACGAGGACAAGAAGATATAGGTACTCCACGACAAGAAGATAGGTACTCCACGACAAGAAGATAGGTACTCCGCCACACGAAGATAGGTAATCTGAGCGATTAGAGTTCTTTGTGTGGCCATAGCTGTGGGATTATATGAAATTGTGTTTTGTTTGTCAGAAACAACCAAGATGGTAATCGTGAGAACCCACGAACAATGTACACCCGGAAGAAATTACGGTTTATTAGAGTGACGGCCACTATACCAACCGGAAGTTTCAAAGAAAGGTAGCAGACGATGAGGGAATAATTAAACAGTATAAAATTCTGTTTCTTAATTTTCACACTGGACTCTCATGGAACTAATTAATGACCTATACATAACGGGAAATATCTAGGAATGTTTGGGGACACCTGTTCAGGGTTCGCGCTGCCACTGGTCAAATTTGCCAATGGAAAAAATAATTCACATTTGGCAAAAAATATTTTCATTTGGCAAAAGTTTTGGCAAGTCACTTTTTAATTCCTCAAGAAATTTGAAAAATATTGGTCAATCAATACCATTCATTTCAGGAAACTCTAACAATATAATTATATTAGTTATGTTTTATAAGGTCTAGGACAAATTATCAACTTTATTAAGATGCAGTTAATCTGATAGCATTATTATTGATGGGTGAAGGATTACCGGTATTTAGTGTGGTGGTGGTGGTGGTGTTTACATATCTAATGGTGGTGGTGGTGTTTACATATCTAACCCTCTTGTAATGTGCCCTTCTGATGAAGCAGCCCTTCAATAATTTTATTGTTCGGTGATTGGTTTATTGTTGTATGATAAACCACAAAATATGATTCATTGTTGCAGAAAATTATGTACTATCAAGGATAGCATTTGGCAAATTCTAAAAGAATTTGGCAAAAAATATTTTTATTCGGCAAATTATTTGGCAAAAGTAAATTTTGGTCCAGCGCGGACCCTGAACCTGTTTCTGTATCTGGTATATCCCCAACTATTTCCTATTAACCCTTTCATGACGGGAGCTTCCAAACTCCATGCAGGGTTTACCTCCCTTGATGACTCGTTAAGACAGCTGCTACCGGCGACATTTTACCCACATTTGGTGGACTTCCACGATATTAAGATATACTAACTTAGTAAGTGAACAGAGCAACATGCTGCCTTGTTAAGCACACAAAATATCGAACAAAATTTGTGTAAATTTTGAACCCAAAGTTTGAAAAGTCCCACTAAAACTGAAGAACTATAGTTCGATACGGTGTGATTCGGTTCTCCGATTATTTTATCATCACAAAAGTCTAAACGCACGTGTACGACATTGTCACTACTCGCACGGCAAGTCAAACACAAGAATTCTAATTTACTGCAATTTTGGCGAGTAGCTTGCGAAAATCGTCAATAAAACTACCTCTCTGATTTTCCATTCTGTTATTATCTTTTAGTGCGGGAATTGTTCTCAAAGCACATAGAAAATTTGACTTTGGAGCGATCAGGTTTCGCCATTTTTGTTGGAAAACCCAATGCTAAATATAGAAACACAGACTAGTACCCAGCCGGTGACAGAGTCAGAAAGGAATAATGACTGGTGCACTCTGGTAGAGATTGGGGAGCTTCCTGTATTTTTGCGATAACTCTGTGTCAATGCATTCTGTTTGTGAAGCGTCTCAGCCAACGCTGTAAATGTATGCATTTTCAGCTACTTTTAAGGATTTTTATTTGTTGAAAAGGCATAAAACTCTAGTTTCTTTCACAAGATCTTGAACTCGTTATGTTGCGAAATTAGATTCTATGAAACTCGCTTGATAAATTTGATTCACATCTCGACTACGACTCTTTGTGAATCAAATTTATCAAATATATCTCAGCATAACTTGTTGGATATCCTATATATACAGCATCGTAATAATAATGTAAATCCACAAGGGGGCCCCACGAAAAACTTACGGTTAATCACGAACTGCGTCACTGATGCCAAACTTCAAGTCAGAGTTCAATCCCTGATACGATGACCTGACCGCTGCCATTGTGATTAAATTTGTGCTTTATTTTAAATATTTATCTACCAAAATAAAATACAAAACAAACTATTTTCTATTAAAATAATATACGTCGTGATGCGTATAAAATACAACATTAGATTTACCCCCGAAGCCAAAGAAATAGTAATTTAGGAGCGTCTGATTGGATTGAATACCTTTAATATAGCTGAATATACACACTCCCCACCCTAGTTACGCTGAATAGGTCACTCTCACCGGTTTTCTGTGATAAAGTTACCCAGGTTCCTAAATTTGTGATAAAGTTACCCAGGTTGGAGAGAATTGTGATAAAGTTACCCAGGTTAAGCAAATCTCACAATATCAACTCGATTTAAAAGTGACAGATGGAAACATTGTTCAGTTTTGGCAAGTAATAGCCCTTATTGACCATAAATTAAGACATATTAGTACTGTAGTTCATCATTTTGATAAAAAAAATGAATAATTTGTTGCTAAACATGACATTTTAGTAACCTGGGTAACTTTATCACAATCCACTCCAACCTGGGTAACTTTATCACAATTTCAGGAACCTGGGTAACTTTATCACAGAAAACCGGTGAGAGTGACCTATTCAGCGTGGCTAGCATTTATTTTTCACAGGTCGTCCACAATTACGGGCACGGATCAAATGGAATATCGTTGAGTTTATGATGCAGGTCTCGTTGAAGAGACTATACAAGATGCGGTCTTGACGAAGTCCAAACTATAAACCGCCAAAATGGCGTAGATGTGCATGTTTGAGCCATTCATTAATTGGGCGCCTCGTGCAGCAGTGCCTTCAACTCCCTCTTGCCCCGAAACGGCGGCCAGAATGACGTCACGCTTTCAATTTCAGAGATAGGAGCAAATTAAGGTATTATCATTTTTTATTTAAGACTTTGTATATGATTACAATTCTCTCTGCATTATTCTGAGAAACCCAACTTTTCATATTCATTTGTGATAAAATCAGAATGAATTGTAAACAACAAAACTCTTAAAGTGATGTGAAACACTGATGTATAGGGTGATCAAGTATAAATGGAGAGTAATCTTATTATTTCCAAACATACCGTGATTTGTAGCATACTTATACTCTAGTTTTGGTCAACAGTATTGCCTTAGGGTTGTCCGGTTAGCAATTTCCGAGAGTGTATATATAGGGACGTGGCGACATGGAGTATTGAAGTGTCTCACATTAGCTCTAGCCCAAATATACTAGAGCAGACGACACTCCACAGTTCATGCTTCTATCTGTGTGAGGCTCCCTGTGGGTTAAACATTAAACTTTTTCAGTGAGGTTTGAGATGGATGTCTTACATTACTGACCAACCCTGAGTTTATTGTTGCTGTCATTTGCAGAATGAGGTCCCCAGAGGGTGAATCTAGTGACGCTATCCCGCATAGCGGGCTAGCATCACCAAATTCACCCTCATGTGACATCATTCTGCTATGGGAGACATGGACTCAGATTGAAGTTCCTAAATGGTGAATATTGCAATGTTTGAAGAACATTCAAAACAAGCCTGATTTTAGTGTGTCTAACCCTTCGAGAGCCCCACATAGACCGGAGCAGACGACACTCCACGGTGCATGCTTCTTTCTGTGTGAGGCTCCCTGTGGGTTAAACATTAAACTTTATCATTGATGTTTGAGATGGATGTCTAACATTACTGACTAAGCCTGAGTTTAGAGTGTCTGTCATTTGCAGAATGAGGTCCACAGAGGGTGAATTTAGTTATGCTATCCCGCATAGCGGGCTAGCATAACTAAATTCACCTTCTGGTGACCTCATTTTGCTTAGGCCTCATATTCTCTGGAAAGTTCCTTTAATATCAAATATCTATTGAAATTTCTTCTCGTGGATTCTATTTCTGTTTTACTTTAGTTTCTCTATACCACCAACTTGACAGACTACACGTTGCATAATCTAGGTTCCCAATGGGTGTACGTCACAATATTCACCATTGTGGGAACTTCAATCTGAGTCTATGTCTCCGATAGCACATGAGGGTCCCAGAATGTGAATTAGATAACACTAGCCCGCTGTGGGATAGCATCACTAAATTCACCCTTTGGGGACCTAATTCTGCAAATGATAGTTAGATAGCGGTATTTAGTGCGATCATCGTTGTTTAAATTTTTTTTAGAAAACTTACATAATATCGATTAACTGTCCAGTCCAACCATTATGTGAGTGCAAATCAAGATGAAAATCCAAGGGCGTACATTTAGAATTCCACGGTGGACAACCCCCCTCCCACACGGAGAATATCTAGACACGCCCAAGCTGTATGAGTGGAAGTAAAACAATTCTTAGAGCAACCTGACGAAGGAAAGTTTGAGCTATTTCCATGGGTGCATGTGTTCGCCCGTCAATAATTTCCTTCAGCACACCATACAGGCCACATCCCTCACATATCGTCACTAAACTTCATAATAATGGATCTTCGCGTTGACTTCTGGATGGAAGCCATATACGTTTTCCGAAATCCGTTAAAAAACATGGCCACCAGCAGCCATCTTGGATTTTACATTTGAATTAATCGGCACACCATGCAGCCCACATTTATTCGATAATTGTTTTTTTGGCTATTTAATTTTAACGATTTTCTCAATAAATAAACATGGTCGCCAGCAGCATCTAGGATTTTACTTTTTCGTGAATAAGTCCTTCGGCACACCATATAGATCGCCATCATACTTCATATGGATCTTCGTGGTGAGCTCTAGATGGGAAACATCAATTCACCCCCATAAATTCGTTTAAAACATGACCGCCAGCAACCATCTTGGATTTCACATTTGAAACCATCGGCACACACTGCAGCCCTCATTTATTGTAGAAATGTTTTGAAAATTTACAGGCATGTTTAGGTAACTTTAGGATCACCATGAATTTTTGATTGGAGCTATCGAATTTGAAAGATTTTCGATAAAAAAACATGGCCGTCGGCAGCCATTTTGGATTGGACTATTTCCATGACTATAAATCTTTCGTTTTTCATTCGATTGATCACAAACATTCACATGTAGTTTCAGGGTGACCTCTAGATGCGACCTACATGTATAAAATGTATACAGAATTCAGCAACTAAGGCCATATCACGACAATGCCAGTTTTAGTGGTGGAGGAAATCCGCACGTTTACGGCTAATCTAATAGTTATTTCAATGGCTGATAAACTCGTCTAACATGTGCGGCAAACCACCGGTCATCGGCGAGCAACTGACAATTCCACCAGATAACGATTTCGATTTATAAAGTCCACGATGGAAACCTGTGGATTTAAACCCTCATCGTCAGCTTGAAGTTGTACCCTAACCAATGGAGCCACAGAGGCACCCGAGAAGTGTTTTGAAAATTTACAAGCATGTTTAGGATCACTTCTATATGGGAGCTATCAAATTTCAACGATTTTAGATCAAAAACATTTCTACGGGCAGTCATCTTGGATTTAACTCTTTGCATCACCAAATACTATGGCGTGTCATTCAGTCATCATTTTTCATCCAAACAAACTTCAGATGGCTCTCCGGTTTTTTACCCTGTGCCAATGCATTCTCTTATATATGCGAGTCGACCATAGGTCGCCTCGCATATATAAGAGAATGCATTGGCCTAACAATTTTTTAATTTTTTAAAATAAATTTTTCTTACAATTTTTAGGACATAAAATAAAAAACATCCATTACCCTGCAGGGAGCCCCACACATATATAGAAGCATATAGAAGAGTGTCGTCTGCTCATGTTTGTCTGGGGCTCTGTATTGGTGAAATTATAAAATTGTTAAAGAATACAAGAAAAAATTATTAAAATTGTAAAAAATTGTTAGGCCAATGCATTCTCTTATATATGCGATGCGACCTATGGTCGACTCGCAAATATAAGAGAATGCATTGGCACAGGGTTTTCAGTAAAAAAATAATGATTTTTTTTTAAAGAATGTAAGAAATAATGATAAAGAATGATAAGGATAAATTACACCCCCCCCCCCGATATTTGAGGGATCAACGGAACATGACTCTTAGAGCTCTTTCCATCAATGTATCACTTTATTATAATCAATAAGTTTGAAAAATGATCAAGGAAATATGGGTTGATACAAAAATCGATCGGACTTGGCACTGAAAGGGTGAACACACGGATAATTTAAATGGTCAAGAAGTTACATGAACTAATTAATTGCGCAATAAAAGAAGCGCTTCCGTGAAAACAATCGAACACTAACCCGCACCAGCACAGAACGGTACCGTCGGGTGTATAATATACCCGCATATAGCACGTGCCGAACGCGCCCACGTCACGGGGTGAATTTAACGCTTAATTGGCAGTTATAACCTAAACACCGGCTAATTAGGTGTTTCAGTTCCTCAACAACACAAAACGCGATGATACATTCTGCATCTTCGCCAAACAACCGCACGCGACATTCACATTAAAATGATACTCCCATTTAAATGTTGTTGAAAATATTGTCGTCTGCCTGCGGGTTTATTCAAATGCGCGGAAGAAAACATAAAACGGAAGCGGACCGAAGGATTTTTGTTTGGCGTTGGATAATTGGTTATACAATTCTTCAGCTCACATGGTGGTGCACTTCATTGTTTATATGGGAGGTCGTCTTTATTAATTCGAATGATGCGGGGGATATTTTGGAAGAAATCTACTTTCGAATAAACGACGAGAGAAAAACAAAATTAAAGATGCATAATGCGAATTAACGCTCGCAAATTACTATTTCCTTGGCTTCGGGGGTACAAATAACTAAATTCACCCTCTGGGAACCTCTTCTGCATGGCCTCATCTGCATGGGAGACATAGACTCAGATTGAATTTCCCAAATGGTGAAGATTGAGATGTATACCCATTGGGAACCTCGATTATGCAATGTGTCGTCTGCCAATTTGGGGATATATAGAGAAACGAAACTAAAAAAGAAATAGAATCTATGTGAAGAAGTTTCTATAGAAATTTTATAATAAAGAAACTTTCCAGAGAAGATGAGGCCTAAACAGAATGAGGTCCCCAGAGGGTGATTTTAGTTATGCAAGCCCGGTTAACGCACCTGTATTCCATGAAGTCACCCTCATCGAGAAGCTGCTGTCGTTCTTCCTCGAGGATCTGTTCAGGCGCGGGCTCGCTCGATTCGACAGTCGTAGAGCGGCTTGCCAGACACAGTGGCTTGCCTTCCACTCCCTCCATAGCTTCTCTGGTACCAGTCTTAGGATGGAAAACAAATTACTATTTCTTTAGCTTCGGTGGTACAAAATATTTGATTCGAGTCAAGGAACTCACCCATCAAAGCTCAGAGTGATCAGATATCGAGTTTTGAAATCTATTATATTTCACCACCGATAATTTATAGTGACCAAGTAAAAGATCGACGAGAAGACGGTCTCTGACAAAACTGCGAATGAAGATGGATAACTCTAAAATCAAGTGGCTATTTTGTGTCAGGTATTTGACAAATCGGCAAAATTTCATTGAACAAAATGTTGATAAATAACAGGCATTGAACAAATTTGGGCATTTTTATATATATCGTTGACTGTGGTTAGAATTATATTTTGGGCAATTAATCGATTCTGATAACTGGAGCGGCATTTAAAAACAACGTTGTCGTTGTTGGAATCTGATGATATATGGGGACCATCGAATCGGATTGAGTACTTTTAAGAGGAACTATCGAATATTTAATTAATATCTGGTCTACGTGCATGATATTTAATTATACATTTGCAAAAAAAATTCACCAATAGATTATCAATATGCCCTATCACTAACTCGCGGCCATTTTGGATCCACCAGGTCCGGTTCCGTGGTTTTACTTAACTTTCCATATATGGAAGTCATGAATAATTCAAAAGCTCCATATATGGAAATGCTACTCCAAAACTTTGACATGTAGCACTGAAACCACGGAACCGGGGCTGGATGAATCTATATGAAACCACGGAACCGGACCTGGTGGATCCAAAATGGCCGCGAGATAGGATGACTCAGCGAAAAACTGACACCCACCTTACTCACATGCAAGTACCTTTTATATAGGACCAAGAGCCATAATGCTTTGATATAGCTTACATTAAGGCTGGCTATATATGGACATATCATATATGGTATAGTAAATGTGTGAGTTAACCCCCATCGACAGTGACGTATCGAAAGGGAGTGTGGGGTGTCTCACCCCTCCAATAGTTGTACTTATACTTATACATTTGGTTTCTCTCATAGCAGTATACTAATCAGTTTATTTAAATTTGTCCTGCAAGGTAGCAATGTAGTGTTAATATTACAAGTTAATACTTAGTCATTTGAGTAAATAAATTACAGTAATGCTCATTACCTCAACACATATATGAAATTGAAAGCAAAGAATTTCCTTCAAGTTCAGACTGGTATGTTTTACCAACCAATTAATGGTCACTAGTCTGTTAGTAATGTCAAACCAATTAATGGTCACTAGTCTATTAGTAATGTCAAATCTCCAGATTGTTCTGAGGACATTTTTACCAACATATAACAATCATTCACGATATAAGTTTATCGCATAATTTGGCCATAAAAGCAGTTTCATAATTATCGGTAATAGACACGTTTAAAATCAGCGCGTGCGATAACGTCACGGCGTTCTTCAAATAACTTGCGATCGCTGCAGTTTATGATCGTTGTTTTCGATGAATACTTCGCGTTGCTTCGGGTTTATTTGATAATGTGATATAAGGTATCTCACACTCGTCCTATTTTATACGTAATTTATCAACCTCGTCCTCTAAATTCTATTTGAGACTCGGTAAATCTCGGCTCAAATCGAATTTAGTGAACTCGGTTGATAAATTCCGTATAAAATAGAAACTCATGTGAGATCCTCTATTTATTATGCCTTAGCTGCAAATCAACACAGAACATAAGTACATTAGTACATGAAAAAAAAATATTTACAGATATATAATACAAATAGATATTTACAAGCAGTGACCCCCGATTAGCCTATATTATATTATATGTTTTGTTTATTTGTTTTTTTGGGGTTTTTTTTTGGCCAAGCTCATTCGGTGAATAATCGATGCATTTCTGATATGAGCTGCATTGAGAATTTACAGAGAAAGCTGCACCACACTATCAGCACTCACTAAATGTCAGGTCGGACATTTCATTGTGATTATATCATTGTTCGAGTGATTGCGCACCCATACTTGTTCCTCAACCAAATTCTTATTAATATCATGTATAATGCTCTGCACGCACAGTGTACTCAATACATCAAATCAATGCATGCTATGTCATTCTTGTTACTAGTGTCTTTATCTACGCAGTCCATACTCTTAAAAAGAAAATATAGAAACTCAAATTATTAAGCTATTAAGCCAATATTGGAATTTTGCATTACTCAAAACCAAATCCTATATAGTTGTAAATTTTATTACACCAAATCATATATAGTTGTAAATTTTATTACACCAAATCATATATAGTTGGAAATTTTATTACACCAAATCATATATAGTTGGAAATTTTATTACACCAAATCATATATAGTTGGAAATTTTATTACACCATAATCCTATATAGTTGGAAATTTTATTACACCAAATCATATATAGTTGGAAATTTTATTACACCAAATCATATATAGTTGGAAATTTTATTACACCAAATCATATATAGTTGGAAATTTTATTACACCAAATCATATATAGTTGGAAATTTTATTACACCATAATCCTATATAGTTGGAAATTTTATTACACCAAATCATATATAGTTGGAAATTTTATTACACCAAATCATATATAGTTGGAAATTTTATTACACCATAATCCTATATAGTTGGAAATTTTATGGTCTCGTCTCCCCAAACCCCCCACCAGTTGGAACTCCCTATATATATAGCGACGTCCCGGCCCACCGAACCGACTTGGACAGGTCCGTGCGTAGATCCCTCAAATATCGGGGGGGGGGGGGGCGTGTAATCATTATTTTTTTGCGAAAACCCTGTGCCAATGCATTCTCTTATATATGCGAGTCGACCATTCTTTTAACAATTTTTACCATTTTTTAAAATAATTTTTTCTTACATTCTTTAACAATTTTTATCATTTTTTGTTACATTCTTTTTTCAAATTTTATCATTTTTTCTTACATTGTTTAATAATTTTTATCATTCTTTATCATTATTTCTTACATTCTTTAACAAAAATTCATAATTTTTTTTCATTGCTGTCCCTCTAAAACATAAACGACAAGAAATAAACCCACAGGGAGCCTCAAACAGATGGAAGCATGCACCACAGAGTGTCGTCTGCTGCAGTCTATGTGGGGCTCTCTAAAGGGTTAAAGTGTTTAAACCGTCCATAATTTAATGATGAGAAATAAACGGATAGAAAATTATGTTAAACAAAATAATGTGTTTTAAAGTGTCACTTCTCATTCCAAACATGTGATTTAAACACAAGATTCTAAATGAAAAAATAAATAGTTAAGAACCACGGGCGATATATTCATGAGTGCCCAACCTGGTGAAACTTTGCGCGATTTCGACTTCCCTGATCCATAGTAACACCGGCCATGCGTGCGCGGATACATCACCAGCGCATCGCCCACAGCCGGGTGTCCAGTGCGAAGATGATACATTGTCGATGTATGCAAATGAGAGAAAGTTTGCGCGATTTCGAAGATGACAACCTACTCCTGCGGGACCTTTGTCAAACTCAAGGGTCATTGATAAAAACTGGAATTGAATTCCTGGTTGAAACGGACTAAATTCAATACCGGTTATTAAAGCGAGCGTGCTCGGCTTTACGGTTGTTAATGGTGACGCGTGCCGGGCAGACGTTCGCTGGTTGTTGATCCCGACGTCAAGTTGTTCGGTATTTTCCGTAAACAATTTACACGCGCCTCGCCCCTCTTTGATATTTATTGTCAACATATGAAGGAAAGGATGAATAAAATATGTTCCATCTTCCGCAGCACACCAAACTTGATTAAATAAATTATGTGCAATTTAAATTCATTTGGAGTTAATTAAATGAAAGAATCTGTTGTGATTGATAATAGATTAATTAAATTACCAATCGACCACCGCACTATACGTTATGCCGACGGAGGCCCCACTAAGATCGTACCCATGAAGACCTGCCGGTGTCGGCTCGTGTGGATAATTAGCGTATGTAATGCTTATGAATAATAATTTCACCTTCAAATTGAAAATGGAAATATTCGAGATTGACACGTGACATTGTAATGGAGAAAGCGAAATATAGTTTGATTTTTAATTAGATATTAACGGTGATTTAAGAGGGATTAGTTAGACGTCACATGACACTGACGAATGTGAAGAGGTATATATATAGAATATCCATATAGTTTGACGAGATATAAGGTTTATTTTCGCGAGTATATATGATTCAGCAATTTATGGGGGCCGAGCTTTAGGGTACGTTCATACGCTGGCAAGTTTGCACCGTATGTTTTTGCGGGCATTTCGTCATAGAAAACCACATGGTGCCAGAATATGAACTGAAACATGCACATAACATCCATCTTTACCAAAGCTAACGACATGAGAAGTAATATTAATGTAGTTCCACTTGTAACGGCGCTACTGTAATTTGCCTTCAAATACCCATATGAATTATTCTTGCGAGATAATTGCATGCCATTTACAGGCAAATTCCGGTAGCACCGCTATAGGTGGAACTACAGAGATTTTACTTCGCACGTAGTTAGCTGTGGTACAGATGCATCTTATATGATTGTTTCCGTTCATATTCTAGCACCATATCTATTTCTACGACAAAATGGCTGCAAACCATACCGTGCAAACTTGCCAGCGTATGAACGTACCCTTAGCGAGGTTCCCCATTTGCTGAATCATACGATCGAAATAAACCTTATATCTCGTCATACTTTATGGGTATTGTTTTTATGCATCGCCAAAGTTTAAAAGTATATAGTTAAAGGTACTCAATCCGATAAAACTCCTCTCAATGACTACTTCCTTGGTTTCGGTGGACAAAAATATTTGATTCGAGTCGAGGAAGCCACCCATCAAAGCTCAGATTTATTAGATATCGATTTTAGAAATCTATTATTTTTCATTATCGGGAATACTTTCTGTCCCAGAAGTTTTCCGAAAAAGCCGACCGACATACTCTCGATACTAAATTCCATTGAACAAAATGTTGCTATACAACACATTTTGGGCAATTATATACGATAGGTCATAGTCGTTAGCATTATTTGTGGATAATTAATCGATTCTGATAACTAAAGTGACCTTTGATAAAATTTTGTTGTTGTTGGAATCTGTTGAGATGGGGACCCTCTGATCGGATTGAGTACCTTTAACGTCTATTAAATTTGTTTAAATGGGATAAGAAATTAATGGGGAATTCTTTAGGAAACAATTAAAATCGATTGCAAGTTTTTCGGTTGAAGTTGACATTATTATGATAGCTGTACCGTTCTTGCTTTATTTTAGCACGTGCTAAAATAAAGCCATGGTTTATTTTGCAGCCGTTATCTCAGGCTATGGTCTTACAATCTCGTCCAAATACGGATACGATAGGCGAGAATCGCATGCGTTTTGATATGTCGATGCCGTCTGGAGAGTTTGGCGGGACCAGCATCCCGTCTCGATTTGCTCAGTCTACCCTTGATGCTATAAAGTGGTAGCCGCGGGCGCTTATATATAGAGTTGTTTTTATGAGCCATCAGGCCCCCGCGGCAGCGGTCGCTGGCGCGACCTGACTGCCTCGATATCAATTTGAAAAAGGGGTGACGTTGCTTTTGTGTTTCCCATCAGGTCTCTGAGTTGTAGAATCAGGTAACCAGATTTCTATTATTTGAAAGTCTGTTAAGTACGAAGTAATGTTATGGATGGCAGATTAACCGGAGTGTGAGAATACCAATTGTGGTTGTCAAGTAATTTTTGGACAGTACTTTTTCAAGCAAATGTATCAAATAAATGTTATGTTATATGCATACTAATCGCATATACTCATTTAAGTCATTGTATAGTCACTAGTCAGTGAGTGGCTTGAATTTACGCCCGTATATATCAACTTAATGTTTTACACGATCATGTGTGCCACGCGTTGCCCAATCCACTATCCGTGAATTATTTTGATTACGTCTTGTACACGGAAATTCGTAATTTAATTTATATCGAATTACTAACTTTGATTTTAAGATAACATATTAACCTGAACGTTTACAGAATACATCTTCGACTCAAATTATTTAGTTTTCTATATATTATCGATATTAGATCGTTGTTATCACCGGGAATTTATTGAAAATGGCGTACAGTACCCCTTTAACCGACTCTTGCATGACCAAAATTGCGCCTCCACGCAGTACTTGAATATTTATAAATTTATGGAATAAATTGGCGCACTCCGGTTAATCCTTTACCCAACAGAACGGCCCTGTACCAATGCATTTTCTTATATATGCGAGTCGACCATAGGTCGCCTCGCACATATAAGAGAATGCATTGGCTTAACACATTAAAAATTATAAAATTGTTAAAGAATGTAAGAAAAAATGGTAAAAAGTGTTAAAAAAAGATTTTTTTTTAGGCCAATGCATTCTCTGATATATGCGAGGCGACCTATGGTCGACTCGCATATATAAGAGAATGCATTGGCACAGGGCATAACTGCAACTATCACAATGTGGTCAAGGAGCCGGTTCCAATGATATCCATATTTGTATGGTTCTATTGAGACATACCGGAGATATTTTAGGCTGTTGAAGCTTTATTTGGTCGGTTTTGGCCGGTTTGTTGGGTAAAGGGTTAATCTGCCATCCGTAACATTACTTCATACTCAACAAACTTTCAAATAATGGAAATCTGGTTACCTTATTCTACGACTAAGAGACCAAAGAAACCAACAACAACATTTGGGTACAGTATCCCTTTAATCAGGATGATCTCAACATCATTTATTAAAAGGACGAGTCTGACTCTTAGTCCCGATTATAAGTAGCATATCGACATAATAGTCCGATACATTTATGAGAAAAAAGTGCCAAACCTCAAACGAATTGCAACACAATGTTTCATAGCAGGAATAAGTCTATTAACCTATAATAAACAACATTTTTAAAAATCAAAAAGGATCAAGAAAGGCGAAATTGATATATTTTGTGAAATAAATTTGCCAAAATTGGGTAAAATACACAATTTATGCATTTTCTATTATGTTTATAAAAAACAAGTCCTTCCATTTATATATCTATTTTGTAGAGTGCACAATTCCGATTACAGAGCAGCAAACATTTTCCAGATACATTGAGTATTTTTCGAGTTATTTGCCTCCAAAATTGGGAGTTTGTATCATTTCGGAGCCTCAATTTCTAAGTAGCATATTGACATAATATATAACAAATTTTGCGCAATCATCAACATAATAATGGTAATTATATCATAATAATCAACATAATAATGGTAATGATATCACTCGATTTTTTTATTTATTAGAAAGTCCTTCGTTGGGTGTTCTTGTATTTGTCAGCCAACTGCATCTTCAATCGTTTGTTTCTGGTCAACTTTGAATTTAAAAACTAGATATGACTGGATATTTACCATGGCCTTGTAAGCCACTGCATTCTCTTATATGTACGAGGCTCCATATTGGAGACTCGCATATATAAGAGAATGTACTGGAACAGGATCATTAATGCTGCAACAGCGCAGCTCCCGTCATGAAAGAGTTAATAACCGAGGCGATATATAAAATTTAACGTTTAACCCACAGGGAGCCCCACACGGATGGAAGCATGCACTGTTGAGTGTCGTCTGCTACAGTCTATGTGGGGCTATCTAAAGGGTTAATCGCAATTCCTCAAGAACAACATGTCGCACACTTAAAGGGGTATACTGTACGCCATTTACAATAAATTCCCGGTGATAACAACGATCTAATATCGATAATATATAGAAAACTAAATAATTTGAGTCGAAGATGTATTCTGTAAACGTTCAGGTTAATAGGTTATCTTAAAATCAAAGTTAATAATTTTATATATATTGAATTTATGACTTGAGCCATAACTTAAATTACGAATGTCCGTATACAAGATATAATCAAAATAATTCACGGATAGTGGATTAGGCGACGCTTGTCACCCATGATCGTGTAAAACATTATGTTGATATACGGGGCATAAACTCAAGTCACTCATTGACTAGTGACTATACAATGACTTAACTGAGTATATAGAATGCAATCAATTGGTATTTTCGCTAATCTGCCATCCGTAACATTACTTCGTACTCAACAGACTTTCAAATAACGGAAATCTGGTTACTTTATTCTTCGACTCAGAGACTATAGAAACCATCAACAACCTTTCAGTATAGTATCCCTTTAAATTTGGATTTCGTTGCCGCGGGGATGGAATTCTGGGCTTGAATATCGTTACCGCGGGGAATGCATTGGGCTTGGATTTCGTTACCGCGGTGAATGCATTCTGGACTTGATATCGTTACCGCGGGGAAAGCATTCTGGACTTGATATCGTTACCGCGGGGAATGCGTTCTGGACTTGATATCGTTACGGCAGGGAAAGCATTCTGGACTTGGATACCGTTACCGCAGGGAACGCATTCTGGACTTGGATTTCGTTACCGCGGGGAACGCATTCTGGTCTTGGATTTCATTGCATATCATTGTTATAGAATGGGTTTTATGGATGGAATAAGGGTCGGGGTCATGTAATAAAATAAAAGATATACTGTTGCTTTTTCGATCACAATGATAGTGGTTCCGATGGACACCTTTCCGCTAAGCCTGGGTTTGGTGTGCCTGTCATTTGCAGAATGAGGTCCCCAGAGGGTGAATTTAGTGATGCTATCCCGCATAGCGGGCTATCATTATCAAATTCACCCTCTAGTGACCTCATTCTGCTTAGGCCTCATCTGCTATGGGAGACATATCTAGACTCAGATTGAAGTTTACAAATGGTGAATATTGTGATGTACACCCATTGGAAACCTCGATTGTGCAATGTGTCGGGAAGGTCGAGAGACGGTCCGGGTTCGCGCCCCCCCCCCGAAGAGGAGAGGTCGCTCGCGTCTGTCAATTGGGATATAGTGAAACTAAACTAAAAAAAGAAATAAAATCTATGTGAAGAAGTTTCTATAGAAATTTGAAAAAATAAAGAAACTTTCCAGAGAAGATGAGGCCTAAGCAGAATGAGGTCCACACAGGGTGAATTTAGTGATGCTAGCCGCTTTGTGGAATAGCGTCACTAAATTCACCATCTGGGGACCTCATTCTGCAAATGACAGGCACACTAAACTCAGGCTTGTTTCGCAAAATGAACAACGACAGATAAAAATTACGAATACTATATAGAGGACCTATATGATATCAGAATTTACAAAACGAGTCCAGTAGATTAGGACTGGACCGAGATCGAGACGAGGGACTATAAACTGGGGACGAGTTGTAGATGCGATTTTAATATTATTACATATTCCAAATCCTCGACAAAACATACTTAAATCAACAAATAGGACGCGAAACATCGGCTTCTATAATACATGCGATGACGTTTCACTTAACTATGGGTTGTTTGTCCCCATACAGAAATCGTCCCAGATAAATAAATACTTTTTGGCGTCTTTAATGGCGTAATTTAGTGACATATCTTTTCAAACTCTTCATTCTTGATTCATTATAGTTTGTTGGAAAAATATTGGAAGCCATTGTATTTTGAGACGTAGAATACATAATGTAAACAGACGACAAACCGGAAGTCAAAGGTCACCTGGCACTATTTCCTGTTATTTAACGAACGTTTAATATCACAATTTATAGAATGAGTTTATTGAATGGAATAACGGTATAGGATCATGTAATAAATATATATACGTCTCCATAGAAATGTGTTCTTTCTCGTGTCATTCGCAGTGAGATGATATGATTAAAGACATAGTATGTACTTGCTCCGGTTCGTGAAACTGATAAGTTAGTATTCAGGTGCTATGCCAACTGGATGAATGGAACATTCTACTAACATAGCTGAAATTTTGAAGCAAATCAACCACACCATCGTCTGAAAACATCGCCAGAACTGCGCTCGATTGTAAATATTTACTACTCGATTCGGGACGCATCTATCGGCGATAAACTAACGAAAACGATTTCAAGCATCACTGCATTTAATTAATATATAAGAATGACGGCCTGTGTTGTCAATATGGATATAATATCTGTAAAAAATACTACTTTGAGCAAGATTATTCTCCACTTCTATTTGTTCACTCTACCGGAGTGTTTCACATGACTTTAAGTTTGCTGTTATTAGATTGTAATTCATTGCGTTGTTATCAGTTCATGAGGCCCCACCCCCCGTGGAATACGGAATACCACTTAACACAGATGGTGGAATACGGAATACCAGTTAACAGCCATATGGAATACATAAAAATATATTAAAATTCCATTTTTCGAAGGTCGGCGTACGAATACCTGTATTTTTGGAATACCGAATACCTCCTAACAGAGGGCCGGAATACGGCGTACCGCATAACAGGGCATGGAATACGGCGTACGAAAAGAGGGGGTGGGGGCCTCGTTCATATTATTGGGAGTAGGTAAGTACGCTCCAAATCATGCAATCAGAGCAGAGCTCGGTAGATATCCATGCATGTTCCATCGAAATATTATACAGAATGGCTAACTATGGTGCAAAATTATCAAATGTATCTAAAAACAAACCAATGGAATCAGCCGTCTCTGTACATGTGATGAGGAAAGCCAAATGCAACTCTTTATTCAGGACGATAAACGCATTTGGCTGTAAAAATATACAGGTTCCATTAAATAACCAAACATATAGTATAATTAGAAATCTCAAGTGTAATTTTAAGCTCCAGGAAGAACATGTGAAAGAATTCAAGATATATATATTTGATGACTCTAAACGAGATGGTCATAAAAAAAACTCAGAACATATATATATACCTTTATTTCCTCCAATTTCGGAGAGCAGTAATTGTTTAAAAATGATAATGCCTTAGAGACTTAGTAAATAAACACAACATCTTTAAAAGATCGGATCAGTTTTACAAAACTCCGTATTAGTGATCACAAACTCGCTATTGAAAAAGGTAGATACCATCAGCCTATAATGAAGGAGGGGAAGAGACTGTGCCTTAAATGCAGGACGGTTCTGATATAGAAAATGAGTATCATTTCATTATGGAATGTCAAGACTATTGCGATCTCAGAGATGAACTTTTATAAATTGTTGGTAGATATCACAGTAATTTTACAAGTATGTTAAACGATCAGAAATTTAATCTTATAATGAACAATGATAACACTGAAATAAGCAGCAAAACCAGCAACGTGGTCCAGCGATTCTTTGATAAGCGTTCTGAATGAATATTATGCTTGCCAGCGCTTCTTTGATAAGCGTTCTGAATGAATATTATGCTTGCCAGCGCTTCTTTGATAAGCGTTCTGAGTGAATATTATGTTTGCCATCACACAATAAAACACATAGAGCTAGACATACCATGTTCACATGTAATTGTTTATTAATTGTTTATTAATTGTTTATTGTTTTATTATGAATTGTATTGTTAGCATACTGCCTTTATTTGTGTTTATGAAAATAAATCGTATCGTATCGTATCGTATCGTATCGTATCTTATATATATAGTTAGTGGTAAAGCTAGCCACACATGCTTGCGTAGGCGTATGGTGCGTTGCGTTATTTTTATCGCATGCGATTGTCGGACGGAAAATCAAATAGAAATGGACGGGCACCCACACATGCATGCGGTTCCGATGCGAAACTATTCTGACGCTTCAAATGCCTCCGATTTGTATCGGACCGAAAATACTCGTATTTTCCATCCGATAGAAATCGTCGCTCCGTTCGAGTTGGCATGTAAATCCATGGTGAAGTGACTGAAACGATCACTATCGGACAACGTTCGCATGACCCCAACGGCACGACGAACGGATCCGATTATTTTCGCTATTGCAACGCATACGCAAGCATGTGTGGCTAGCTTACAGGGGTACTGTACGCAGCATGTGTGGCTAGCTTACAGGGGTACTGTACGCATCATGTGTGGCTAGCTTACAGGGGTACTGTACGCAGCATGTGTGGCTAGCTTACAGGGGTACTGTACGCAGCATGTGTGGCCAGCTTACAGGGGTACTGTACGCAGCATGTGTGGCTAGATTACAGGGGTACTGTACGCAGCACGTGTGGCTAGCTTACAGGGGTACTGTACGCAGCATGTGTGGCTAGCTTACAGGGGTACTGAACGCAGCATGTGTGGCTAGCTTACAGGGGTACTGTACGCAGCATGTGTGGCTAGCTTACAGGGGTACTGTACGCAGCATGTGTGGCTAGATTACAGGGGTACTGTACGCAGCATGTGTGGCTAGCTTACAGGGGTACTGTACGCAGCATGTGTGGCTAGATTACAGGGGTACTGTACGCAGCATGTGTGGCTAGATTACAGGGGTACTGTACGCAGCATGTGTGGCTAGCTTACAGGGGTACTGTACGCAGCATGTGTGGCTAGCTTACAGGGGTACTGTACGCAGCATGTGTGGCTAGCTTACAGGGGTACTGTACGCAGCATGTGTGGCTAGCTTACAGGGGTACTGTACGCAGCATGTGTGGCTAGCTTACAGGGGTACTGTACGCAGCATGTGTGGCTAGCTTACAGGGGTACTGTACGCAGCATGTGTGGCTAGCTTACAGGGGTACTGTACGCAGCATGTGTGGCTAGCTTACAGGGGTACTGTACGCAGCATGTGTGGCTAGCTTACAGGGGTACTGTACGCAGCATGTGTGGCTAGCTTACAGGGGTACTGTACGCAGCATGTGTGGCTAGCTTACAGGGGTACTGTACGCAGCATGTGTGGCTAGCTTACAGGGGTACTGTACGCAGCATGTGTGGCTAGCTTACAGGGGTACTGTACGCAGAATGTGTGGCTAGCTTACAGGGGTACTGTACGCAGCATGTGTGGCTAGCTTACAGGGGTACTGTACGCAGCATGTGTGGCCAGCTTACAGTGGTACTGTACGCAGCATGTGTGGCCAGCTTACAGGGGTACTGTACGCAGCATGTGTGGCTAGCTTACAGGGGTACTGTACGCAGCATGTGTGGCTAGCTTACAGGGGTACTGTACGCAGCATGTGTGGCTAGCTTACAGTGGTACTGTACGCAGCATGTGTGGTCAGCTTACAGGGGTACTGTACGCAGCATGTGTGGCTAGCTTACAGGGGTACTGTACGCAGCATGTGTGGTCAGCTTACATGGGTACTGTACGCAGCATGCGTGGCTAGCTTACAGGGGTACTGTACGCAGCATGTGTGGTCAGCTTACAGGGGTACTGTACGCAGCATGTGTGGCTAGCTTACATGGGTACTGTACGCAGCATGTGTGGCTAGCTTACAGGGGTACTGTACGCAGCATGTGTGGCTAGCTTACATGGGTACTGTACGCAGCATGTGTGGCTAGCTTACAGGGGTACTGTACGCAGCATGTGTGGTCAGCTTACAGGGGTACTGTACGCAGCATGTGTGGCTAGCTTACAGGGGTACTGTACGCAGCATGTGTTGCTAGCTTACAGGGGTACTGTACGCAGCATGTGTGGCTAGCTTACAGGGGTACTGTACGCAGCATGTGTGGCTAGCTTACAGGGGTACTGTACGCAGCATGTGTGGCTAGCTTACATGGGTACTGTACGCAGCATGTGTGGCTAGCTTAAGCTCGTTGATTTTACTCAAAGCTCACGTTTCCATTCATAACTTCTCGAAACCGTAATCGTAACTACGGATATGACAAAACAACAAAGTGATAGAAAGAACCCAAATTTTAGTGACGTATATGGTACCCTATTCGTGATTCTAATCTGTCGTCGTTCGTTATTAGAAAAATGTCCAATGACAGATGCTCTATAGGTTACACTGGTGTAAATATGGTTAGGAGTGACATCTAGCGGATAGGAGAGAATAAAATAGACACTGGGTCCTGATTGGTCAATAGCCTTGTGTGCTTTTTGCATTAAAAAATCATCACACCTCTTCCCTATATGATTTCCCATAGGTAAAATAGCCATTGGTACAGGAATTAACCCTTTGTAGTGAAGTTTGAAGTTTTTGGTGTGGTCTAAAATATGACAGTATTTTTTATGCGGTTCTGACACTAGTTAAGAAAACACAAAGATTTAAAGGCGAATTCCCTGCTAGACGAACATGATTTCCCCAAATGTCAATTTTTCAGATTTGAAGAAAATTTTGGACCCAAAATTTATATTGCCAACAGTATACGCTAAAACGTTACCACTGAGGCCTATGGGAAACATTTACACCATGCAGTGTATAATCTATAACATAGCTAATTTCGGGAGGCGATATATTCCAGGAAATGATGCAGTGCATTGATATACACATGCACGATGTCTCAGACGTGGAAATTCTAGCACCCGTTATAAGTATCATGCATGGCTTATACGTGTATCATTCGAAAATTATTAAACTCTACAGTCCACAGAAAACAGAAAACATGTCTTGCAGGTTTGCACAGAAGAAGACGCGAATTTGATCGCGTGCAATGCGCGCGCAGCACGTGCCATTTCCCTGTGTGTCGAATGACATCCAATTTGCCGCGCACTAACTAGTGGTCATCAATGGTCATCGAAGCCAATAGCACCCGAAATAAGATGACTTTTAACTTAATAAAACGTTTAAAAAATAATCAAGTTTAATGAGATTGTTCGGGAAAGCAGCTATCAAGTTTAGCGTTTGAACTGGGACGAGCCGTGATGCGAGTGTATCATTATCGCAGGCGGCGGCCGGTGTGCTTAGGTCGCTACGCCGGACATAATGTTACCGGCGCCATATCCCGAGGCATGGTAATGTATCTGTCATATTGTACCGTCAGGGACGTGATGATAGGGGCGTGGGGTGGGCTCAGATTGCTATATAAATCCAAGGACGACGTGCATGGCAGGGACGTGATATGTATATAATATACGCCCATTGTCATCTATATACTTGAGAGTATAGGATCTGTCTGTCTGGTCGGACCCTGGACATATTTCAGGGAAAATTCAGCCATGTTTTGTGTGGTGACCCGGGTTACCCCTGACGGAGTTTATAACGGTGTGAGTTTTAAAAAATAACAAAATGATGCAAAATATTAAAATAAGTTCACAATGGGCTTATTTCAGAATCAAAGAAGTCGAATATTAACATATGTGAATATTTATGTCCAAATGTGCGCAAAGCTCACACATGGGCCGCAGCCCCCTCCAACGTTGAAAAAAGGGGACATACTAATAGTTGTAGTCCGAGCCCGAGCCCGAGTCTGAGCCCAGTAAAATGTGTAGTTGGGATTTTCAATTTCGTTTATTGTCGTTAATATAATTCCAATAGTGGTGAATTTTGGTGTGTTGTAAGTTATGCCAATTACAAATAAAAAAAACTAAAAAGATAATTAAATTTGTAAGTCTTATATTTCAACTTTTATCGACATTTTTCGTTCTCCAGCACACTGAAAGTTGTAGTTGGAATCAGCCGAGAGCCGGCCGCCGAGTCGCTAATTAGCTGTTAATTGCTATCGTTAGGCGTTTTTTTTATTTGTAATTGGCATAACTTACCACAAACCAAAATTCATCACTATTGGAATTATATTAACGACAATAAACGAAATTGAAAATCCCAACTACACATTTTACTGGGCTCGGGCTCGGACTCGGACTACAACTATTAGTGTGTCCCGAAAAAAGGCTCACGAAGGGAGCCCGTTTCAGCTAGTATATATATAATATGCCTTAGGGGTGGAATGGCGATTTGGGTGTCTTTTGACCATATATTTATTCCAATCTCCATCAAATTGGGGGAGTCTATATTACAATACGGTACTACATATCGACAGTGTATATATATATGGACATTGAATTGTAAAATATCGAACAAAAATGATGGGGAACTAGAGAAACAAAGTTAAATAATGATGAATTGAATATAAATTTATGCTCCATTTTGTGTAGGAACTTGCTACGAATTATATTGCAAGCCTTCCACGGGAACATGGCTGAAACGATAATAAAACCGTTTTAAGATTGAATCAGGGACGTGGAGCCTCCCATGTGGAGCCTCGCGAGGATTCCAAGCTGTCACCCGTGCAGTGTTCTCTCTGTTTGCAATGGGGCTCCATAAGGGTTAAGAACACCATACCGCGTTATTACAAAATCTGGTGCCGATAATTACTTCACCACAACACATAATACAAGAAAACCATAGTCAGAAATGGTAACGCCACCAAGATCATATTATTAGCCATAAATATAAATTATAATACAATTATTCAATAAACTAGCTTTCAAATTTTATGTGGGAAATTTGCATACTTCTATATTTCAAGTTTTCCCGTTTCTCGTGTTATACATTACTTTCTTCAAACTGTCTTCTTTATTACACAAGCTGATGGGCCCGACTTCGTCCGGATGTTTCCCATCTGATTTCCGGCGAAAGGCGCGATTTGACCTTCAATTGACTATTTCGAAAGTCAAGGTCAGGTCAGGGTCATGATTTGACCCGTCCAAAACACCCCCACCCGGAGAAAACTACCACTAGGTATAAAATTTCGTCGAAATCCGTCCGTTTTACCCCACTTGACCTTTAATTAACAATTTTGAAGGTCAAGTTAAGGTCGGAGTCCTGATTTGACCCGTCCAAAACACTCCCCCGACAAAAGTACCCATAGGTATCAAATTTCGTCGAAATCCATCCGTTTTACCCGATTTGACCTTTGATTGACCACATTGAAGGTCAAGGTCACGCCGATGTCACGATTTGACCCGTTCAAAACACTCCCCGGACAAAAGTATCCCTAGGTATCAAATTTCGCCGAAATTTGTCCGTTTTACCAAAATTTACCGTGCATTGACAGCTTTAAAGGTCAATGTCAGGTCGGGCTCACGATTTGACCCGTCCAAAACACTTCCCGGACACAAATACCCATAAGTATCAAATTACGTTGAAATCTATGGAAAGCCGAAGAGGACATGTTAGTTGCTAATTGCTAGATATACGACGCACGACTTGTCGCGGTATTTTAAAGGTGTTTCAAACTAGGAGATAGAAGGATTCTGAGTAATTTATTCAAATTGTATGGCATAAATTGTTATTAAAACCGTATATACTATAACAAAAATGAATGACTCGAAAATTAAGTGGGCCTTTAAACAAAGTCACAATTGCAGTTAGGCTCATCTCATACTCGTTTAATCAGCGATATTCTGCTGCGCAGTTTGTTATAGTTCCCAGTATTCACTGAGCGTTATAGCCCCACTGTTATAATTCGCCTTTAGCAGGCGTACTCTTGCCTCAGATTATTGAGATATTAGGTCACACGTATTGACATTAAATCGCATGGAAACATAGCAATTGTGTGGGCTGCTTGGCGTGAATATATAATGAGAAATAAAGTCATACGTAATGACATTAAACTCAAGAAAACCCGCGAAAACAAAACAAAATCACATTTAATGTTTTAAGTTATTTCCTTCATAAAAAGAATCTTCGTGATAATGAACCCTCCCAATACTTTAGAATATAGAATTAACCTTAAAATAACAAAAACCTTCGGAATACAGAACCTTCGGAATAACGAACCTTCTGATTGGTGAACCTTCGGAATAGCGAATATTCAGAGAAATTTCGGAATAGTGGACATTCTGGATAGTGAACCTTCGGAATAGAGACATGCCACCGATATTCATATTATATGCCCAGAGTTCAAAGGTATGGGCCCATAAAATCCTAAATTTGGCCCTTAAAATATTCAACTCCAAATTGGAGCCCACACAGAACATCACTTAAGTCAACTGTACCTGTGTCATGTCCCAATGCGGGAGGGTCCACAATATACCACAACATTCATATTATATGCCAAGAATTCAAAAGTATGGGCCCACGTAATGACATTAAATCTCAAGAAAATCCGCGAAAACAAAACAAAATCACATTTAATGTTCTAAGTTAAGTTATTTCCTCCTGTATCTGTATCGGTATGCGCGCAGGATCAGTTCGGATGTGAGCGCACACTCCGTAAAAAGAATCTTTGTGATAATGAACCCTCTCAAATTAGTCTCAATACTTTAGAATATAGAATTAACCTAAAAATAACAAAAACCTTCGGAATAGAGAACCCTTCGGAATAGCGGACCTTCGGGATAGCGAACCTTCATAATAGAAACATGCCCCCACAAGTACACCGGTGATGTAAACACATGTGCTAATCTTTGTTGTACTATGGTGACTCTATCGGTACGATTTATACTCAGTACGAAATAACCATAATAATACAGTCGCCCAGTGGATTATCGATCGACCACAGAATATGAAAATCTGCGTACCAAGCAACACCACGGTGTGGCGTAATAACAAATATCTTGTGGCGTAAATAAATGATTTAGAGAAGTTTCATTACATTCTTACCCTGATTTATACCTCAGAAATAATTTCAATAATATGAAAGTCATATGTGCTCCAAAATGCGCCTTATTAATATCATAATATGTATTTATTGACCTCCTTTACAGAAGAGCTTACAAAAGTAATATGCCCTGTCGACAATATTGTCAGGACATAGTGTTTCTATATTTTAGTATTTACAAAGAAGCTGAAAAAATGAGAAGAAATTGTACATTATACACGCATTTCACCATGCGATGAGCAACATTAGTGCCAAGTCAGCGTTCTAAAATACGTTCTGAGTAAGTTGCACATTTTTACGTTCAGCTGCATGCTCCGTCGTGTAGCGAGTGTGTTTGTCCATGACCAGTCATTTGCGCATACGTATGAGTTGTGAGCCATAGTTCAAAAACGTGGAAGATAATATAATTAGCTGTGCCCATGTGTCATTGTCGAAAGGAAGACACGTGCCAATGTTGCCGAGAAGAATCGCGTTAAGTTTGTGGAGTTCTAGACCGTCTAAGAAGGCGAACACATGTAGGTCAAACTGGTTGATTATGTCACACCAATAGACATAACGCAACCTTTGCATGGAATCTGAGTTACATGAGTTGGTGATGTGTTCAATTTCGTTTTGGAAACAACGGCCACAACTATCACAGTTCATGTCGTTGTCGTAGAGAGTCCTGTTGAGGAGCTTGACGAGGTGTTTCAGACTGTATTTTTTGTCAGCATTGTCGGCAAGCAGCCGCCAGATAGACCAAACTGACAACGGGTTGTTATGCACATCCATGCAAGGTGCGAGACAATCGTCTGATAGTACCGTTGTTTTCCAGGATTCGCTGTACACAGATCTCACAACCGATTTTACCAACTGTTTCCAAACAGTTTTAGTTGGGAAGAATCCAGACTGCACAAAGTTATCTAGGTATGAGGAGAGGTTATACTCCTTCAGAATTTCACAAATGTCTCTGACAAATCCAGACGTATCAACGTGAAACAAGTTGCTGAGGTAGAATTTATTGAGAAATATACGCAATGGAGTATCGCGTGACGGTGGAAGATGAATAAGGTCGCAGAAAAAGAGAAGTTTCCGCACGTGTATCTGATGCTTTATAGGTAAAATACCCAGGAGACTGAGAGAAAGACAGGTGCTAGCTCTTGATGGTAGGCCTTGCATGTGCTTTACACAAGTTCGAAACGCTCTCTCAATTACAAGGACAGTGTTGTTACGAGAGTCGCAGAGAAGTTCTGAGCCATAGAGTGCCTTTGGAAGAACAATTCGCTGGAGAAGATTAGACATTGTGTGGCGGTGTGGCGTAATAACAAATATCTTGTGGCGTAAATAAATGATTTAGAGAAGTTTCATTACATTCTTACCCTGATTTATACCTCAGAAATAATTTCAATAATATGAAAGTCATATGTGCTCCAAAATGCGCCTTATTATATATAATCATATTCGCTTCTGATTTGTTTTCACACTATATCGACATAATTATATAGGTCGATAAATACTAACCTACCTTTCTATACGAGTATTATATGTCCCATAAAGACGCATTGGAGTCACACAAAATAATACAACTTCCAACACACTGTTCAGGTGCCATTTGTGTTCATCACAATTATGGAATCGGAGACGGAATATATGCATGGAAAATATATCATTGTGTCATTTTTACACGAAACTATTAAAAAAAATTTTTTACACTCTATAGTTGCTTTCTCTTCGTTTTAATCATACACATTGTGTAGCACCATAGACAGATGCAGAATGTAACTTATTGTCTGAATATTTCCTTAGAGTATTATTACTCACCAATGAGTATTTAGTATACAAATGGTTAAAGTTTTTGGGAGTCATTGAATCAGAATTTGCCACGGTGGATATTAATGAAATGTGAAATGAAGTATTCTGAACATGATTTCAACTTTACCCATTGAGAGCCCCACATGGACTGCAGCAGACGACACTCTGTTGTGCATACTTACATCTGTGTGAGGCTCCCTGTATGTGGGTTAAACATTAAACTTTATATATCGCCTCGGTTTTTTTCCATTTCACGACGGGAGCTGCGCTAGTGCAGCATTAAAAACCTTGTGTCAATACATTCTCTTATATATGCGAGTCAGGGAGCCTCGCATATATATTGACCTAACACTATTTCTTACCTTGACCATGTAAGTCGGTGCATTCTCTTATATATGCGAGGATCCCTATGGGGGACTGGCATATATAAGAGAATGCACTGGCATATGATATTTAATGCTGCACCAGCGCAGCTCCTGCCATGAAAGGGTAAATTTGAGTTATAAACTCTGCGTTCCAGACTTTTTGGTTAAATTAGGTTAAGGGAGAGACGTGCCATTTTGTTTTAATGCAGCTAAAATGGCATGATATTTTCAACAAAGAATTTCTCTGGATCTATCTGGCGAAAAATCTTGAATTTTTACATATCATCATCTTCATTGTTCGTAGAATCTGAGCAGTTATTAAAAGACGACAAAAACAATAGATTTTAATACATTTGAGAGGTTGAAAATATTAATTTCTGTGTTGTCCATTTCGGTATAAAGAACTGCTAGAATAATGCACAATTTCACACAACAATCCAATCACTAAATAAAGGTTATTGGTTGCGGACACATGTACCACAGTATAGCGATGGCATAGTAGGTGTGACAATTTATTATGGTGGAGTTTGGTTGCGGACACATGTACCACAGTATAGCGATGGCATAGTAGGTGTGACAATTTATTATGGTGGAGTTTGGTTGCGGACACATGTACCACAGTATAGCGATGGCATAGTAGGTGTGACAATTTATTATGGTGGAGTTTGGCTGTGGACACATGTACCACAGTATAGCGATGGCATAGTAGGTGTGACAATTTATTATGGTGGAGTTTGGTTGCGGACACATGTACCACAGTATAGCGATGGCATAGTAGGTGTGACAATTTATTATGGTGGAGTTTGGCTGCGGACACATGTACCACAGTATAGCGATGGCATAGTAGGTGTGACAATTTATTATCGTGGAGTTTGGCTGCGGACACATGTACCACAGTATAGCGATGGCATAGTAGGTGTGACAATTTATTATGGTGGAGTTTGGTGACAATTGGTCGTCATAATTAATATGCCATAGCCAGCCATGTTGCCCGCTGAGTTTCCGTACAATAAGTCGACTGGACCAATTAACCCATTGCGTTTCAACAAGTTTGATCTCTACTTATTACGTTTTGCTAAATTGTATTGGCTACGATATTTATATAATTGCACGATCGATCGTCCAGAATTGTGTCTGACCGTGGCCTGTTTCCTCATTCACTCGCATATCATGCACGTCGCAGTATTTTGTTTATATGATTTCAATGCATGTTTATCTACTTATATTAATTTCGTGAGTATTAAGACAGTTCCCCAATTACGTTTTTTTTATTTTGCGACATTTCGTTCTACGCATAATGCTTGACTCACTTACATTTGCTGAGAGAAATTACACGGGCGATTTGTTCTTAGTAAGAACAATGATAACTGTTGACAGAAATGGGTCATTCATTAAGTTATCAAGTGGACTTGACATTGTGAGTTAGCATGCAAAATATAACACTGCGTGTTGAGTAATGATCAACAGCGACAAGACATTCAGATAGATACATCCTTGAGAGATCGACCGTCGCTGCATGGTAGAGCCTGGTAGACGCATTGTGCAGATGGCGACATGGGGTTTGCTATTGCATATTAATTATGACGAGCAATTGTCACCAAACTCCGCCATATAATAAATTGTCACACCTACTATGCCATCGCTATACTGTGGTACGTGTGTCCGCAGCCATTGTCTTGGCTCTATGAGAGAGCTAAGGCTTTGACATTATTATGTTTCATAATGTCAAGTTCGATTTTTATTGCATACTATTATTAATTATATTCGGCAACATCGGGAGACGGGAGTATAAGGAGATTTAATACCTGGATGTCGAATTTGAACACAGAGGCGGAGCCGAGGTTTTCAAAAAGAGAAATCCAGGTATTGAATCTCCATGTACGGTACACCATGATGTTGCCGGAGATAACGATATGTTGTCCCCAAAACAATTATGTCTCCTTAATTTAAGTGTTCTCCGATTAATTCGCACCAATAAGAATAATTCAGTAGCCGGCCTACGGATCCGGCGTTATGTGACGTCAAACTCGTCGTGTGGGAGCAACGTCACGATTGGTGGAAACTGCCAGTTCAAGGGTAATTCATATATCTCGATGTTTCACGTGCTCATACACCCCCGATGTTTCGCACACCTTCTCGTAGCCTATAGTACCCCCCCCCCCCCACACACACACCAAGGGTGACGGGGCATGGTGATTTAAGCGTGGCTTTGTTGCTAATCGGATTGCTAGTTACATAAAGCATCATACCCACATATCCCCATATATTATAATGAAGAATAAAGCAGTAACAAGTATTCCAGCGCAATAACAACACTCAAATTGCCGGAATTAGGCCACAGCGTTAAGGGATGTGGTGGTCAGCTTTAACTTGGTTATGAACACATGACCCAGAACTAATCGCTGCCCAACTGTTCATTGATCAACAAGCATGACATGAAAGTTCTCAAATATATTAGAAAACAATTTATGGGTAGCCTTTCTAAATGTAAATAATCATTAACTGAAATTTCAAGAATCAAGAATAATTAAGTCTCCTCTCGTGATCTTCAGATATGATATCATGGATATATGAACTGCACTTTTGAAAAACAAATCTATTTTACAGAAGTTCTTGGTACCTGAAAACGTAGGTCGCCTCGCATATATACACAGAACGACACGATGTGTAAATGAGTTTGTCGATACGGCACGAGTGCTGTCGCGGAAGGATAGAACGAGAGGCGCTTGCGCCTCGCGTTCTATCCTTCCGCGACAAAACGAGTGCCGTATCGACAAACTCATTTACACATCGTGTCGTTCTGTGTTTATTACACGCTTCGCGTCCTAGAATCCGTGCATTAAAAATACAGGATTAGAAGGTTTATTTAGGCTCACATATACAGGGCGTGTTTGTCATGTGTGATGATTATTTTATTTAAATAGTTCCAGTTTCATGGTTGAGGCGAACGTCATGTACGTCATTTTACGTCAACGAGATGCGTATGGAACGTACGTTCCATACGGATTTGTAAATATGGAACAGCAATAACGATGTACGTCTAGGAACAAGCGTGTAATAAAATAGAGAATGCATTGGCCCAACAATTGTTTATCATTTTTTTTATAAATTTTTCTTACATTCTTTAACAATTATTGTATATTTTTTTTTAATTATTTGTTCTTACATTTTATAACAATATTTTCTTATATTATTTATCAATTTTATCATTTAAAAAAAAAAAAATTCTTACATTCTTTAACAATTTTATTACTTTTTATCATTTTGTTCTTAAAATATTTATAAACTTTTATCATTTTTTCTTACATTCTTTAAATAACAATTAACAATTTTTATCATTTTTTATATTGATTTCATTTTTTGTGTGGACATTTTTTAACAATTATAAAAAATAATATCAAATTCGTTAGGCCAATGCATTCTCTTATATATGCGAGGCGACCTATGGTCGACTCGCATATATAAGAGAATGCATTGGCACATGGTTTTCACACAAATCTATTTTACAGAAGTTCGTGGTACCTGAAAACGTTGAAATTTTACATATTGTGAATGCTATACAAGTAAAATAAATGAGATTATAATATCGTTTCCAAATATATAGCACCCCAGTAAAACGCTTGTACCAAATTCCACAAAGAAATTCCTGACAGATTTTGAGAAAATCCATTTTGAAATACCAGGAAATTTTGGCAAAACGTTCGTCTGGCCCTTAAATTTGGCATAAACGGATCTCGAGTACTGGTTAACAAATGGTATGGATCCCGCGTACCAAACAAAAAAGGAGGGGATGACAACGTCGTGTGGTGTATGGGTGTTATATATTAGCTAAACTAACAGGTTTGCTTTATTGAACCATTATATGACCATTCAGACGTAACCAAGGGTGGATATGTGTTGTGTGGTGTGGTGTAGACTATCCAGACGTAACCAAGGGTGAATCTCTGTGGTGTGGTGTAGAATATCCAGACGTAACCAAGGGTGGATCTATGTGGTGTGGTGTAGACTATCCAGACGTAACCAAGGGTTGATCTCTGTGGTGTGGTGTGGTGTAGACTATATCCAGACGTAACCAATGGGGAATCGCTGTGGTGTGGTGTAGACTATCCAGACGTAACCAAGGGTGAATCTCTGTGGTGTGGTGTAGACTATCCAGACGTAACCAAGGGTGAATCTCTGTGGTGTGGTGTAGACTATCCAGACGTGACCAACGGTGGACCAATGTGGTGTGGTGCAAACTTTGTGAATTGCACGATAAAGCATTAGTTAAAATTCGGTCCACAAAAAAATCCCATACAACGAGAAACCCGACTAGAACAGCCTGAGTTTAGTGTGCCTGTCATTTGCAGAATGAGGTCCACAGAGGGTGAATTTAGTGACGCTATCCCGCATAACGGGCCAGCATTAACTAAATTCACCCTCTGGAGACCTGTTTAGACCTCATCTGCTCTGGAAAGTTTCTTTATTATTAAATTGTTATAGAAACTTCTTCACATAGATTATATTTCTATTTTTTTTTAGTTTCTCTATATCCCCAAATTAGCAGACGACACATTGCATAATCGAGGTTCCCAATCACAATATTCATCATTTCGGAACATCAATCTTAGTCTATGTCTCCCATAGCAGCATGAGGTCCCAAGAGGGCGAATTTGGTGATGCTAGCCCGTGGTGTGGGGTAGCGTCACTAAAATTCACCCTCTGTGTACTTCATTCTGCAAATGACAGGCACACTAAACTCAGGCTTGTACCGACACGGACCATATTAAAGAGGATGGCGGCCCCATTAAGTGTTTGACTTCACGCTGGATCTGACGCATTAACTCTTTCAGTGCCAGGGGCAGATATCATCGGCCGTAATTTACGGTCTGTAGAGTGCCATGGCCGATAAAATCAGACCTAAAAAAAAAATATAAAAAAAAAAAAAAAAAAATTGTTTGTTTTGGGTTTAATTTTTTTTGGGTATGCTTAAGTATGCTATAGCGAATTTAAAAACAAACTGGATAAAACCTTAGGGGCATGTTATAACTCAAAACTATCACCAAGTATTCATAGTAATAATTTTGATGCCCATGAAAAACGTAAGATTCCCTGGCACTAAACCTACAAAATAAGTCTGTTAAAGAATATAAGAAAAAATTATTAAAATTGTAAAAAATAATAACAAATGATGAAAAATTGTTAGGCCAATGCATTCTCTTATATATGCGAGGCGACCTATCGACTCGCATATATAAGAGAATGCGTTGACACAGGGTATTACTCTATGGGTTGATAAAAAAAATCAGACCTGGCACTGCAAGGGTTAAAGAGGATGGCCACCGCATTAAGTGTTTGACTTCACGCTGGATCTATTCAGAAGATTTTTGTCCAATATTTAATGTCTGTCACGGCTTCATTGAATCGAATTAAAATTGAAATTAAAAGTTAAACCCCGAGCAGGTGCGCGCGACGCCGATTCGCCGAGGAGGACATAAATGTCAGTGACGTCACAGTGTCGCCTGCTCGCATTGGTCGTCTGTTAATGAATTGTCACCAGATGAAATGATATAAAAGATTTTTTTCTCACTTTCTCTGAATTGGATGATTCAATTGATGTTCGTTCGAGTGGATCCTTTCTATTTTTTAAAGCTTACAATTTTATTCGGAAGCGAGAAGATTTGATTAACTTGACAAGAGCGACCTAAGTAAGTATTTGTGGTGTTATTATATTATATTATTTTTATTAAGAGCGACCTAAGTAAGTAGTTGTGGTGTTATACTATTTTATTATTGTATTAACCCTTTGATTGACGGGAGCTGCGCT
This sequence comes from Siphonodentalium dalli, assembly GCA_032622095.1. Taxonomy (NCBI): domain Eukaryota; kingdom Metazoa; phylum Mollusca; class Scaphopoda; order Gadilida; family Siphonodentaliidae; genus Siphonodentalium; species Siphonodentalium dalli. The sequence continues at coordinate 3,722,578 of CP136069.1, forward strand.
GGCGCAACATTAAAGACCCTGTGTCAATGCATTCTCTTATATATGCGAGTAGTCGACCATAGATCGCCTCGCATATAATAGAGAATGCATTGGCCCAATAAATTTTTCTTACATTCTTTAACAATTTTTATCATTCCATATCGTTTTTCCTTACATTTTTTAACAATTTAAAAAAAAATATTTAAATAATTTTTTCTTACATTTTATAACAATATTTTCTTATATTATTTATCAATTTTATCTATTTTTTTTCTTACATTCTTTAACAATTTTATCACTTTTTATCATTTTTTTCTTAAAATATTTAAGAATAATATTTATCATATTTATCATTATATCATTTTTTCTTACATTTTTTAACAATTATAAAAAATTAAATCAAATTCGTTAGGCCAATGCATGCTCTTATATATGCGATGCGACCTATAGTCGACTCGCATATATAAGAGAAAGCATTGGCACAGGGTTTTCACAAAAAATCAGGAAGTTCCAGACATGGAACGACCTAAGTAAGAATTTGTGTTTTTATAATATTTACACTCACACGTGCATTCCTATTGTGGAACATGAATGCAGGACGTTGGTTGGTCGAAATTACGTCACATGACGTCGCGCGCTGACCCCAACTTGCATCCATTTTTGTGTAGACGCAACTTGCTCCGAGCCACGATAATAACGTTGGAAATGGACGCTTAAAACTCTTTTAATCTGCCAGTTGACTCGGTTGAGTGTAAATATAAGTAATGAATGTTGATTTTGTTGCATTCCATAGAGTATGGATGCAAGTTGGTCAGACATGTTCATGTTCCACACAAAATGTCAGACCAACTTGCATCCATACTCTATGGAACGCAAGCAAATCAACATCCATTTCTTAAATATAATTTTATTTTATTAAAAAGACCTAAGTTGTGTTGGTATAATATTTTATTATACATGCATGAATGTTTCTCGGCTCAAATCGACTTAAACATTCCAATAGTTGATAATATAATCACAGAAATTTTAGTGCACTTTGCTAGCTAGTATGTGATATCGGTAACCCACGGTTACCGATACGCTATTATACGGGATTAGACCTGCCCATATGTGACCCGCCATATCAAATCCAGTCGTAAGTCGGGATTTTTTTACCCTGTGCCAATGCATTCTCTTATAAATGCGAGTCGACCATAGGTCGCCTCGCATATATAAGAGAATGCATTGGCCTAACAATTTTTTACAATTTTAATAATTTTTTCTTGTATTCTTTAACAATTTTATAATTTCACCCATACAGAGCCCCAGACAAACATGAGCAGACGACACTCTTCTCAATGCTTCAATATGTGTGTGGGGCTCCCTGCAGGGTAATGGATGATTTTTATTTTATGTCCTAAAAATTGTCAGAAACATTTATTTAAAAAAAATGATAAAAAATTGTTAGGCCAATGCATTCTCTTATATATGCGACGCGACCTATGGTCGACTCGCATATATAAGAGAATGCATTGTCACAGGGTAAAAAAATTCCGACTTACGACCTGTACGTATATATGCGTATATGTTTTCATTTCAATTGGACTTGTTGGTCAGATAATTTAAAAAGAAACACACATTTCAAAGCAAACAAACAAACAAAAAATATTTATATGGTTGAAATGTCCACATTTGTTATTACAGATCGCGAGATGACTAAGCTGTTTATCTACTTTTCGAATCAACTAAAACACATCTCGTACATATGACAAGACTTTTATAATATAAGCGAGATCATGGGTGGCGGCCGTATTGGATTCATCCAGCTCCGTTCCGTGGTTTCAGAGATACTTCCAGCCCCGGTTCAGTGGTTTTAGTGCTACTGCTCTTTTGGAGTATAATTTCCATATATGGAGCTTTTGAATTATTCATGTGCCAATGCATTCTCTTATATATGCGAGTCGACCATAGGTCGCCTCGCATATATAAGAGAATGCATTGGCCTAACAATTTTTTATCATTTTTTTTAAATAAATGTTTCTGACAATTTTTAGGACATAAAATAAAAAAACATCCATTACCCTGCAGGGAGCCCCACACACATATAGAAGCATTGAGAAGAGTGTCGTCTGCTCATGTTTGTCTGGGGCTCTGTATGGGTGAAATTATAAAATTGTTAAAGAATACAAGAAAAAATTATTAAAATTGTAAAAAATTGTTAGGCCAATGCATTCTCTTATATATGCGAGGCGACCTATGGTCGACTCGCATATATAAGAGAATGCATTGGCACAGGGTAAAACATTATTCATAACTTGCATATATAGAATGCTACTACAAAACGTTGACCTGTAACACTAAAACCACGGAACCGGACCTGGTGGATCCAATATGGCCGCGAGTTAGTGACAGGCCCTATTTAACAACACCACAATCCTGCTTTCGTTCTCAAACCATAATTTATAAGCTGTCCCACACGTTATATGAAATGGAAATACGTTAGATACCTGTGCTGTAAATGACGTTTTACTTGACAACACAACCGGAAAGTTGAAGCCAAATAACCGTTAAATATACGAAATAAGAAATATAACATAAGAAATCACAAAATCTATATATATATATATATAATATATCTAATCCGTGCTCAGTCATTGACGAAATACTCATTGACGAAATACTCATTGACGAAATACTCATTGACGAAATACTCATTGACGAAATACAAATTGACGAAATAAGTTTAACAAACGACCATCGTCTACTTTTGGTCAACATTTGGGTTTGAAATGGCCATCAGTTGTAAATTATCCAACCTTAGGTGTATCGTGGGGGGGGGGGGGGGGGGGGGGGGGGGTGTTGGAAATTTCCAATAGTTGAAAAGCTGGAATTTCCAGTTGGTAAGATCGAACCCAAAAGGGGTGGGTTTCAAATGCAAATTCTCTAAAAATGGGAGATTGCTCTGGTTCAAAGGGAGGGGATGCAATTGTAAATTCCTAGGTGCATATCCCTCACCAAAGAGGACATTCTAGCTACGTTCCTGTTGACCCCGCTCCCGAGAACTATAACGTGTCGTCAGCTCACGTCTGTGAGGGGCTCCATACGGGTAGTTTAACTCTTCCATGACTGGAGCTTCCTGAATTTTTGCGAAAACCCTGTGCCAATGCATTCTCTTATATATGCGAGTCGACCTTAGGTCGCCTCGCATATATAAGAGAATGCATTGGCCTAACAAATTCTATATTATTTTTTTTAAATTGTTATAAATTGTAAGAAAAAATGAAAAAAAAAATGATATCACGTTATTTAAGAATGTAAGAAATAATGATAAAAAATGATAAAAATTGTTCAAGAATGTAAGAAAATATAATAAAATTTGCTAAATAATGTAAGAAAAAGTGATAAAAATGATAAAACTGTTCAAGAATGTAAAGAAAAAATTTATAAAATTGTTAAAGAATATAAGAAAAAATGATCAAATTGTTAATATAGGTTTGAATAGCTACGTTCCTGTTGACCCCGCTCCCGAGAACTATAACAAAAACCCTATGCCAATGCATTCTCTATATATATAAGAGAATGCATTGGCCTAACAATTTCTATAATATTTTTTATAATTGTTAAAAAATGTAAGAAAAAAAAGGGAGGGGATGCAATTGTAAATTCCTAGGTGCATATCCCTCATTAAAGAGGACATTCTAGCTACGTTCCTGTTGACCCCGCTCCCGAGAACTATAACGTGTCGTCAGCTCACATCTGTGAGGGGCTCCACACGGGTAGTTTAACTCTTCCATGACTGGAGCTTCCTGAATTTTTGGGAAAACCCTGTGCCAATGCATTCTCTTATATATGCAATTGTTCAAGAATGTAAGAAATAATGATAAAAATTGCTAAATAATGTAAGAAAAAAAAATGATAAAGATGATAAAACTGTTAAAAAATGATAAAATTGTTAAAGAATATAAGAAGAAATGATCAAATTGTACAATAATATAAGAAAAAAATGATAATAACTGTTAATATAGGTTTGAATAGCTGCGTTCCTGTTGACCCCGCTCCCGAGAACTATAACGAAAACCCTGTGCCAATGCATTCTCTTATATATGCGAGTCGACCATAGGTCGCCTCGCATATATAAGAGAATGCATTGGCCTAACAAATTCTATATTATTTTTTATAATTTGTTAAAAAATGTAAGAAAAAAAAGGGAGGGGATGCAATTGTAAATTCCTAGGTGCAAATCCCTCATTAAAGAGGACATTCTAGCTACGTTCCTGTTGACCCCGCTCCCGAGAACTATAACGTGTCGTCAGCTCACATCTGTGAGGGGCTCCACACGGGTAGTTTAATCCTTCCATGACTGGAGCTTCCTGAATTTTTGCGAAAACCCTTTGCCAATGCATTCTCTTATATATGCAATTGTTCAAGAATGTAAGAAATAATGATAAAAATTGCTAAATAACGTAAGAAAAAAAAATGATAAAGATGATAAAACTGTTACAAAATTATAAAATTGTTAAAGAATATAAGAAGAAATGATCAAATTGTACAATAATATAAGAAAAAAATGATAATAACTGTTAATATAGGTTTGAATAGCTGCGTTCCTGTTGACCCCGCTCCCGAGAACTATAACGAAAACCCTGTGCCAATGCATTCTCTTATATATGCGAGTCGACCATAGGTCGCCTCGCATATATAAGAGAATGCATTGGCCTAACAAATTCTATATTATGTTTTATAATTTGTTAAAAAATGTAAGAAAAAAAAGGGAGGGGATGCAATTGTAAATTCCTAGGTGCAAATCCCTCATCAAAGAGGACATTCTAGCTACGTTCCTGTTGACCCCGCTCCCGAGAACTATAACGTGTCGTCAGCTCACATCTGTGAGGGGCTCCATACGGGTAGTTTAACTCTTCCATGACTGGAGCTTCCTGAATTTTTGCGAAAACCCTTTGCCAATGCATTCTCTTATATATGCAATTGTTCAAGAATGTAAGAAATAATGATAAAAATTGCTAAATAATGTAAGAAAAAAAAATGATAAAGATGATAAAACTGTTACAAAATTATAAAATTGTTAAAGAATATAATAAGAAATGATCAAATTGTACAATAATATAAGAAAAAAATGATAATAACTGTTAATATAGGTTTGAATAGCTGCGTTCCTGTTGACCCCGCTCCCGAGAACTATAACGAAAACCCTGTGCCAATGCATTCTCTTATATATGCGAGTCGACCATAGGTCGCCTCGCATATATAAGAGAATGCATTGGCCTAACAAATTCTATATTATGTTTTATAATTTGTTAAAAAATGTAAGAAAAAAAAGGGAGGGGATGCAATTGTAAATTCCTAGGTGCATATCCCTCACCAAAGAGGACACTCTAGCTACGTTCCTGTTGACCCCGCTCCCGAGAACTATAACGCCCCGGGATTGTGATGTCCGGTATTTATTAACTCAAAATAAATTGTGTAACTTGACACGTCGGTTCCCGATTTAACTGTGATCCATGTATTTTACCAGACGACTCCGCTAATCACCCAGGAAGTTATTAATCGTTAAAACGTTATTCCTTAATTAGTCGAGTTGTCCTGGTAACACAGGCTTCCGCCTCAAAGAATCCACACACCCACACGAATTCCGACCCCATTCAAGACAAATTTATTTATTACACTATCAAAAACTAGTTTGAGAAATGATGGCCATATATTCATTACAGATTCGTTAATCGGTTCCGTATGACGCCCGTGACCGACCTTTGTTTCCGGGTGTTACAGATCTGCCGCTCGCCTGACGGACGCTGACGGACGATTTTTTCCTGGTAATTCTACTCGTCCAAAATATGAAATAATTTTTTGCTCGTGTCAAATCGCCTTTAATGGGGCGACTTCCGAAGTTAAACTGTATTTACTGCGCCACGGAAATATTCATCCGATTCATCACGGACGTCGCTCCGTCGCGCGTGACACGTGCGGTGTTATTACCATGGTATTTCTAATTTCTCTTAAACCAATGAAGCGAATTGTAATAGCACGTACCCCGATGTTCGAATAATTCTCAAGAATCTTGACTTTCTTCAACACGACATGGTCCTTTCTCGAAACACGACCCCTTTTCAACTGGCACATTAAAATCAACAGACACTTGAGAACCATGGAATAAGCATATATCTCTTTCATGACGGGAGCTGCGCTGGTGCAGCATTAAATACCCTGAATCAATGCATTCTACTCCCCTCACCACCCCCCTCCATCTTTGTCTTCTTGTCTTAAATTCTCCTCTTATTCTTTATACCCAAAAATCACAGGACCAATGTAATATCCGAATTATCTATCTACTGTCCGGTCCCGACACTAACGTCAAATTCCATGATGATTTATATATTATATTATACAGGGGCCCTAGATGATACATGGGGAGAACGACACCTGAAAAGCCATGTGCTTACTGTCGTTCTCCCTTTCTACCAGATATATCACATATTACCATATACATTATATTAATTCCTTGTGTATTCCCTCGTTCAATTTATATTATGTATATTATATATTTGGTGGAAAAATAAACTATGCTTAAACCAATGCATTCTCTTATATATGAGACTCGACAATAGACTGCATTGGCCAAACTATTTTTGTCACTTTTCTTTAACAATTTTTGTAATTTTTTCTTACATTCTTTAACAATTGTTATTATTTCTTATAATGGCTGCGAACACACGTACCACAGTAGCGATGGCATAGTATAGGTGTGACAATTTATTATGGTGGAGTTTGGTGACAATTGGTTGTCATAATTAATATGACATAGCAAGCCATGTCGCCCTCTGCAAATTCGCACATTGAGTCTACCAAGCTCTACCAGCGACGGTCGATCTCTCAAGGATGTATATCTACCTGAATGTCTTGTCGCTGTTGATCTTTACTCAACACGCAGTGTTATATTTTGCATGCTAATATCACAAGTCCACTTGATAACTTAATGAATAACCAATCTCAACAGCCATGATTGTTCTTACTAATGAAATTAATATAAGTAGATAAACATGCATGCATTGAGATCATATAAAAAACGTACCACAATAATGATATGTGAGTCAATGAGGAATTGCCACCAGGCCACGGCCAAACACAATTCTGGACGATATATCGTGCAATTATATATATCGTCGTGAATACAATTTAGCAAAACGTAATGCGTAGAGATCAACCTTGGTGAAAAGCAATGGTTAATTGGTCGTCGACTCATTGTGCGGAAAAATCAGCTGGCGACACGGATAGCTATGGCACAGAATTATGACGGACCAATTGTCAACAAACTCCACCATAATAAATTGTCACACCTACTATGCCATCGCTACTGGGGTACGTGTGTCCGCAGCCAAACTCCACCATAATAAATTGTCACACCTACTATGCCATCGCTACTGGGGTACGTGTGTTCGCAGCCAATCCAGTAGAGATCATACTCCACCAGTATAATACATGGACACTTTTTGAAGTTTTGACAGGGAACCTTATAAATTTGAAAAAATAACGCCGGGAATATATTTCTTAGTTATTATCTGTTCATCATAAATGTACTTCACAGAAAGTGTAGGCCCCAACTCGAAATTGCACGATTTAAGTGACTTTGTAAGCGATTTTTCTTTGCCTCACTTACAATTATGGAATTTCTCCTGGGTAATTAATCCAATGTTTATTGCGATATTGACTCACAAAAGGCACATAAATGCATGCAATTTCGCACTGGGACCCCCCCCAAATGTGTAGTAGATTATTGTGGAACACATATTAACAAATAAATATTTTCTCTGCCTTGTGTTTTCAATGTTATAAAACTCCCTGTCACAACAGGTCAGAACATCAAAAAGTTCCCATGTTTTGTACTTGTGGAATATGATCTCTACGGGTGTTAGCCAGAGTAGATATTCATGGCATGATCTACTGACCACCCGTATGGTGCCCCTCACAGACACGACAACAGTCAGTATAATAGCTCATTCTATCTGTGTTGGGCTCTCTACATGCGTTATCCATATATATAGTAGATATTCATGGCATGATCTACTGACCACCCGTATGGTGCCCCACAGCTACGATCAGACGACATCCAGTAATAAATCCTTCTATCTGCGTGGGGCTCTCTATGGGGGATTCATAATCTAACATATATGTATGTTTTATTACTATGTTTTCAGAGATGACCCTTTCTGACGGCTGCAGAGGTCAGCTGTGTATCGAGAATCAAAGTCCAACAACAGATCACAACTGGGATATCAACGACAGTAATCTGCCCTCGGTATGATTTAAAGGGGAAATAACTCTACCCTAACGACAGTAATCTGCCCTCGGTATGGTTTAAAGGGGAAATAACTCTACCCTAACGACAGTAACCTGCCCTCGGTATGGTTTAAAACTTTAAAGCGGAACTAACTGTTCCCTAACGACAGTAACCTGCCCTCGGTATGGTTTAAAGGGGAACTAACTCTTCCCTGACGACAGTAACCTGCACTCGGTATGGTTTAATAGCCCACTTAATATTCGAGTCGCCGATTATTTTTGTATGGTGACTTGGTATACGGTTTTAATATTAATCTATGCAATAAAATATTATTAAAATACTATAATTCATCACTATTTGAAACATCTGTGTCTCAGAAGATGCCCATAGAGAAATAGAACACTGCTGAAATCATAGAATGACTTTCCCCCTTTGGCTCCCAGAATACAACAAAATTCAAACTTTTTCATTGTAAGGGGAAGAACTCTATCTTTAATATATAGAGTTATTCCACCTGCATTGAAAATAATACTACTTTTTACTGCAATCTAGATGACAAACGTGATATATGTGATGAGAACCAAAAATTTCCCTTCTAAAACTCTGATTAAAGTCATCTATTTGACATTTTATTGTTATATAATATGCTTGATGTGGTCTTCGGGTAGAAAAGATTGCTTCATGTACAAGCTTAGCAATTAAGTAGTTTTCTGTGTATGTCCATCTAAACTGTCCACCTCCTTGTATAATTATAGCTGAGGCGTGGAAAACCATTAATTCGTTTAGTATATAGTTCGATGATATTGATGATGATGATGATGATGATGATGATATTTGAGGATGATGATGATGATATTTGAGGATGATGATGATGATATTTGAGGATGATGATGATGATATTTGAGGATGATGATGATGATGATGATGATGATGATGATGATATTTGAGGATGATGATGATGATATTTGAGGATGATGATGATGATATTTGAGGATGATGATGATGATGATGATGATGATGATGATGATATTTGAGGATGATGATGATGATATTTGAGGATGATGATGATGATATTTGAGGATGATGATGATGATATTTGAGGATGATGATGATGATATTTGAGGATGATGATGATGATATTTGAGGATGATGATGATGATGATGATGATGATATTTGAGGATGATGATGATGATATTTGGGGATGATGATGATGATATTTGAGGATGATGATGATGATATTTGAGGATGATGATGATGATATTTGAGGATGATGATGATGATGATGATGATGATGATATTGATGATGATGATGATGATGATGATGATGATGATGATGATGATGATGATGATGATGATGATGATATTGATGATGATGATGATGATGATGATGATGATGATGATATTTGAGGATGATGATGATGATGATGATGATGATGATGATGATGATGATGATGATGATGATGATGATGATGATGATGATGATGATGATGATGATGATGATGATGATGATGATGATGATGATGATGATGATGATGATAATGATGATGATGATGATGATGATGATGATGATGATGATAGCGGCGACGATTATGATGACGGTGGTGATGACAATGAAGATGGTGATTATGATGATAATGAGGATTATGATGATGATGATGATGATGATGAAGATTAGCATAATACATATGACGATTATAGTGATGATGACGATGACTATGTTGTAAATAGTCTATATATGTTCACATTCATATCTAATTTCATGTTAATCCATGATTTGACTCCCAGTTGTCAAGTTGATCGCGGAACGAATCAATTTCTGAAATGTTCAGTCTCCATTGATATTTGTTTTGACTTCAGCCGACGCATTTTGATGACTTCGTGGAATGGCCGAACAGCCACTGTCGAAGGATTTACCGTGACGGGTTAAAAGACGCCATCTTTTACAATTTTAATAATTTTTTTCTGATATTCTTTAACAATTTAGTAATTTCACCCATACAGAGCCCCAGACAAACATGAGCAGACGACACTATTCTATATGCTTATATATGCGTGGGGCTCCCTGCAGGGAAATCTAAGTTTTATAATTTTATATTTTTATAATTTCATCCATACAGAGCCCCATACAAACCGAGCAGACGACACTCAATACACATGCTTCTGCATATGTTTGGGGCTCCATGCAGGGTTATTGACACTCTGGATGCTTTTTATTTTATGTCCTAAAAATTGTTGAAGAATGTAAAAAAAAAAAAATAAAAAAATGATAAAAAATTGTTAGTCCAATGCATTCTCTTATATATGCGTCGACTCGCATAAGAGAATGCATTGGCACAGGGTCAACGCTGCCAATATGTTAGTTATCATAGTATGGCTTAATCGCTTTTCCTTTTCTGGTGATTTAATTTATAAATTATGAATTTTAACTTTTTGGGTTTCTGTAATGTTCAGTCTCCATTGATATTTGTTTTGACTTCAGCCGACACACTTTGATGACTTCATGGAATGGCCGAACAGCCACTGTCGAAGGATTTACCGTGACGGGTTAGAAGACGTGAGACGGCATCTTAGCGGCTGGGCCATGCGCAACACGAACAACCATAACGCTTGCATCCTCAAAAAATCATGTATAGGAATTATCGTCTGCGACCAAAACTGCGCGGGAGAAAAGAAAATCTACATCCGACCGGCCATATGTGACAAGGCTAGAAGAAAACAGCTGGGTGAGTAAAACAAGAAAACAATAGCCATAAATGGTAACGCCCTCAGGAATACCATAGCCAGAAATGGTAACGCTCTCAAGATCATATTGTTAGGCATATATAAATTACAAGAAAACCATAGCCAGAAATGGTAACGCACTCAAGATCATATTGTTAGGCATATATAAATTACAAGAAAACCATAGCCAGAAATGGTAACGCACTCAAGATAATATTGTTAGGCATATATAAATTACAAGAAAACCATAGCCAGAAATGGTAACGCCCTCAAGATCATATTGTTAGGCTATACATAAATTATAATATAAGATAATACGTCACATATATAAGAGAATACATTGGCCTAACAGTAATTTACCTTAACCTCGTAAGCCAAATGCATTATCTTATATATGCGAGGCTCCCCATGGGAAACTCGCATATATAAGAGAATACATTGGTCTAACAATATTTACCCCGACCTTGTAAGCCAGTGAATTCTCTTACTCTCACCTGCCGAATAAAAGTACAGGGTTGTATTTTCGGCTGATATTTAATGCTGCACCAGCGCAGCTCCCGCATGAAAGGGATAATAACCGAGGCGATATACAAAACTTAATGTTTAACCCATTTAGAACCTTACACAAACGGGATGTCGTATGCTGTTGTCTATATGGGGCTCTCTAAAGGGTTAATTGATTTGGGTCCGATCTAATTATGTTATGGTTTGTTCAGGGCATCTTTAAATTTAGAGAAAAATCCCAAATATATTTTTTAGTTTGCAAATCTTCAACTACTATTTGTTTTGAGCATGCGATTACCAAATTTTGAATTTTTTTTTTTACCAGCATCCAGGGAGGGGTGAGAAGGGAGGGGTGAGAAGGGAGGGGTGAGAAGGGAGGGGTGAGAAGGGAGGGGTAAGAAGGGAGGGGTGAGAAGGGAGGGGTGAGAAGGGAGGGGTGAGAAGGGAGGGGTGAGAAGGGAGGGGTGAGAAGGGAGGGGTGAGAAGGGAGGGGTGAGAAGGGAGGGGTGAGAACACTTTCAGATCCATTGCTCCGAATGTTTTCGGCTATGCCATTATCTGTGTTCATCTCATAAACTTATTTTTCAGTTTGAAATCTTCAACTGCTATTTGTTTTGAGCATGCGATTCAGGGGGGGGGGGGTGGAAAAAAAGTTTTTTCAGGGCACGTATGTCGGGGTGGGTGGGTGGTCGATAGGACCAACAAACAATTTTTTCCGCAACTCAAAAATATTTTTCCTGCAAGTCTTTTTGACTGTTTTTGCAATGAGTTTGGCTTAAAACACATCTATATGTCTATTTTTTTTTTATAGAAAATTTCATTGTCAAAATTCACACACAAACTAAGTGCATGGATTTGGGCTATACATACTTATACAGTTTCAAATCAAATTTGTCGATATGTTGGTTATCTTCAGGAAAAAATTGTGAAAAGTGGATTTTGGTTAGGCAGGACCTGTTATTTACTTTATTTTCCTCGTGCCGGAATGTGAACTGTGACGGTAACTTGGCCTTGGTGACGTGTATAGGACATAGCGGATATCGAAAAGGTGGAACAGTTCAAAGTTGACCCTGTGCCAATGCATTCTCTTATATATGCGAGTCGACCATAGGTCGCATCGCATATATAAGAGAATGCATTGGCCTAACAATTTTTTATAATATTTTTATAATTTGTTTTACAATTTTTTACAATTTTAATCATTTTTTCTTATATGCTTTTAACAATTTTATAATTTCACCCATACAGAGCCCCAGACAAACACTCTGGATGTTTTTTTTTATTTTATGTCCTAAAAATTGTTAAAGAATGTAAGACAAACTTATAAAAAAAATGATAAAAAATTGTTAGGCCAATGCATTCTCTTATATATGCGAGGCGACCTATGGTCGACTCGCATATATAAGAGAATTCATTGGCACAGGGTCAACGCTGTCAATATGTTAGTTATCATAATATGGCTGAATTTCTTTTTCATTTTCTGGTGATTTCATTTATAAAATATGAATTTTAACTTTTGGGTTTTATTAATTGAGATATTTTGGTGCGTACGTTCGAAATTATTTTCCAAATTTTGTAAAACCGCCCCAGCCACTGCTCTCCGTCCTAAGTTTATGACAAGTGAACGAGCAATCAGATATCTGCACAAAATTGGATCACTGTTCCATTATTTTTCCACCCTATTTTCATATGCTTGGCAGATTCCCTCTTCTTTCTCTTGTCATCCATACATTTGGTACCAACTTCACTTTGTGATAAAATGTTATATGACTAATTGGTTTCAGCCCATTTTTTTTTCAGCTTATCCTAATTTGACATATCAAACAGCTTTCGAGCCGTCAGCCAGCATTTCATTATGACTTTTTACTGTCATCCCGGGATGCTGGGTGTGATTTTCACGAACCCTACATGGTGTGTTACCTTGTCAGACACCCACATATATACCACTTATTGGTTACCTATATATATACAAAAATACTGTTATTTATACTCTATTTTCCTCTCAAATGCAGGTAAATCTTGCCCGAATGTGAACTGTGACGGTAACCTGGTGTTGATGCCGTGTAGGGGACACAGCGGATATCCGGTGACACACTTCTGGAGACACTCCAATGGATGCGTGTACTTCCAGGCTAAAGGAACACACGACCATCCCAGACCGGAACTGAAATCGTCTGCTGACCTCAAGAGGAGGCTCCACCCACTGAAATTCCACCGGAGACCCGCAACGGTGTGTAATTAATATTTATGAACTCTTTTTTTTTACTTTTTTTTTTTTATTGAATCAGTCAGATGATTTAACATACATAATGCATGGTTGTACAAAATACAAAATATAGATAGATAATATTCATCTGATACATACATTCAGGCATACACTCATTCACTCGCTCACGCTTGCACTCGTACTTACATCAACGGACATTCGGTGGCTCTAAACTGGCGATCGGGCAATGAGTTGGAGTTTTGATTCACGTTAAAACATGTTATTTTCATTTTTGTTTCGGTTTAGCACGACACTCACTGAAGGGTGACTATAATTTCTATAATTATAATTGAAGAGAGTAAGAGGTAGAACGGAAAAAATAAAGGAAAAACCGCGAGTCTGATGAGTATATATCAAGAAATCTTTGCTTCATTTTTATTTATAGCGCTTTCTATCTGAAACCAGTTTTTCTCAAATTCTGCAATTTTCATATTACAACGAGCATTGAATGAACTAACCATATCCCGTTCACGACGGGAGCTGTGCCAATGCATTCTCTTATATGGGAGTCAAAGGTCGCCTCGCATATATAAGAGAATGTATTGGCCTAACAATTTTTATCATTTTTTCATACATTTTTTAACAATTTTTGTCATTTTTAAAAATCTTTCTTACATTCTATTATATTTTGTTTATCATTTCTTCTCAAATTCTTTACAAATTTTATAATTTTTATCCACCCATTGAAATTCCACCAGACACCCGCAACTGTATGAAATTAATATCCACCCACTGAAATACTAGCGGACACCCACAACGGTATGAATGTTTAGGTCACGTGAAGCGGCATAGGAGAGGGACCACCGGCGGTCCATTCAGTAGAGTGTTCAGTGCATTACGCCGCCATAGGCCGTCCAGCGCTCACGAAGCTGGTTCGAACCAACAATAGAGTGGATTCGTGATCCACGATAAGTGAGGGAATCAGAATCATCATTTTCGTGTATCTGGGCAAGTTTGTCATTTGCTTTATTCATTAATTTTACGGCTTAACCCTTTACCCAACAGAACGGCCCGTGCCAATGCATTCTCTTATATATGCGAGTCGACCATAGGTCGCCTCGCATATATAAGAGAATGCATTGGCTTAACAGAAGTTAACACATATTAATTGTTAAAAAATGTAAGAAAAACATTTTTTAGGCCAATGCATTCTCTTATATATGCGAGGCGACCTATGGTCGACTCGCATATATAAGGGAATGCATTGGCACAGGGCATAACTGTAACTATCACAATGTGGTCAATGAGCTGGTTCCAATGATATCCATATTTGTATGGTTCTATTGAGACAGAGCCAAGATAATTTAGGCTGTTGCAGCTTTATTTGGCCGGTTTTGGCCGGTTTGTTGGGTAAAGGGTTAACAGCTTAGTGGGTGCATGACAAGGTAACACATCTGCCCGGGTCACCGAAAATCACACCTAGCCTTCAGGAATGACAATAACAAGTCAGAATGTAGAACTGGCTGACGGACCTTTACGGCCTTTCCGTTTGTCAACATAAGTAGAGTGAAAGAAATAATGGCTTACAACCTATCCGTCATATAATGTATTCCCAATTCTCTCATAATAAAAAACACACTCGTTGCAAACGAGCCGCACCGTTACCGGACTGGCGTTTATTGTAAACATGAAAACTGCATACCAGTGGGCACATGTCACATTTACATGGAGTACAATTTTACCATCTACCTGGTCTGCGACGACGGTCAGGAAAAACCTCCTTTTATTTAGGAGGAAACCTGTTTTCCGAAACCCAATCAAAGCCGCAGCTCAAATGTTCGGAAATTCATCTGTACAAATAATATCCTATGCTATATGAGTATAAATACATATTGTTATGACTTTACATGCAAAATCAATAGCCGTGCAACTTTCTTATATTGCATGTTATAACCATAGTCTATACTCTTTTACACATATGTCTCTGCATTGAATTTTTAATGAACTATCTTCAATGTAATTATAAGTTTGAGATCTAAATCCGGCGAAGGTTAAGACTAGAATGATACTACACTATCACTGTGTTACTGACCACCACTCATAACACAGATCAGAATACACTCACATTGGCCACTGCCTTAACGCTTATCGCTCATGTCTAATTGTTCACTACTAATTATGACCCGCACTGTGAATACAAACTTTTTTCGCTAATCAAGCAAACGCGGAAAAGTACTATTCTCCACATAATGAAGGTGATGCATAAATGTATGGATGTCAAAATAAAGGGGAGGTTGTCTGCTATAGGCATATTAAAGAAGATTCGAGGCTAAATATGATGATGACCAAGGTCCCAATTTCTCGCAGACAAATTGCTCCTCGTTCTTATGACATGAATTTTGAGGTGGAAGCTGGATCATCACACCCGTGTACGTGGTATCACCAAACCCGAGAATTGCGGTTTTGATAAATGAACATATCTTCCCTCAGATGAAGCTATATATCTCCCAGTTAAATGGTGATATCCACTATTCAAAACGTAATTTCGCAAAGCAGAATGTTCCCTCAATGGGATAGCGACCACAGCTTGCTCTCACCCCGATAAATTTAATAGAAATTCCGACTCATTTCCGATTTTATCATAAATAGTATTAGTATATGAGCAGGGCCACTTGAGCAGGGGTGTGTATGCGTTTTTCTAGTGTTGTATGGGAAATGTGCAATAGTGCAATTTAAACATGAATTAAAAAATACGTTTCTAAGTGAAGTGTTGCCATGGAGACATACATATATATGTATCATCTGTAAAGACAGAGCGACGTGTTTCAGAGTTATTCTAATTTCTAAGATCTGAGATTTGATTGTGGAGTTTTATATAGAAAATGTTGAGGACAGATTGTTTACTGTATGTTAAGAACAGATTGTTTACTTCATGTTAAGAACAGATTGTTTACTTTATGTTGACGACAGATTGTTTACTTTATGATGACGTTGACGACAGATTGTTTACTTTATGTTAAGAACAGATTGTTTACTTTATGTTGACGACAGATTGTTTACTTTATGATGATGTTGACGACAGATTGTTTACTTTATGTTGACGACAGATTGTTTACTTTTCAGGCACCAGGAGACAGTATACCTCATGACCTTCAGAGCGACAAAGGTGAGTTATCATGTATATCATGAGTAATTTATTTAAATATGTCTCTGGGTAGGCCACATGTAAGTCACTCTGCCCCCTGGTTCCGGGTAGGTTACATGAATGTGAGGCCTGCCATTCTGCCCCGGTTCGTGGTAGGTTACCTGCATGTATAAGGCTTGTCACTCTGCCCCCGTCGCTACCAATAATTTACCCGGGAAATCAATTCAATGCTTATCACGAAATTGGCATATACCCCAACAAACCGGCCAAAACCGGCCAAATAAAGCTTCAACAGCCTAAAATATCTTCGGTCTGTCTCAATAGAACCATACAAATATGGATATCATTGGAACCGGTTCCTTGACCACATTGTGATGGTTACAGTTATGCCCTGTGCCAATGCATTCTCTTATATATGCGAGTCGACCATATATAAGAGAATGCATTGGCCTAAAAAATGTTTTTAATTTTTTCTTACATTTTTTAACAATTAATATGTTGTGTTGAGCCAATGCATTCTCTTATATATGCGAGGCGACCTATGGTCGACTCGCATATATAAGAGAATGCATTGGCACAGGGCCATTCTGTTGGGTAAAGGGTTAAGTATCTTTCGTTATTCAAAATCTCGAGTCACGTGTTACTCAGATTAATTGCTGTCTCATTGTAAACCCATATTAAAGGTACTCAATCCGATCAGACGGTCTCCATATCATCAAGTTACAACAACAACAACAACAACAACACTTCTTCAAAATACGCTTTAGTTATCACCATCGATTAATTACAACAAAATAGTGCCGACCACCGTGAACTATATGGTATAAAATTTCCCAAAACGTGTTATTTATCAACATGTTGTTCCACGAATTATGGCCGTATTATCACTTGATTATCAAGAAATTTGGCCGTATTACCTTTTGATTTTAGAGTTATCCATCTTCATCCGCAATTTTGTCCGAGCACGTCGCTTTGACGAATTTGTTTCGTGGCCACAAATAAGTCATATTTCGAGAAATAACAAACTTTGATAACTCTGCGCTTTGATGGGTGGGTTCCTCGACTCGAATCAAATATTTTTTACCCCGAAGCCAAAGAAATAGTAATTTGGGAGCGGCGTTAATTCGGATTATGCATATTTAAGTATATTTTGTTATTCAATCTCGTGGCTGGTCAGACATATTGGCCAATCCTGAGTTAGCCTGTCATCTGCAGAATGAGGTCCCCAGAGGGTTAATTTAGTTACGCTAGCACGCACAGCGCGGGCTAGTATAACTAAATTCACCCTCTGGGAACCTCATTCTGCATGGCCTCGTCTGCTATGGGCGACATAGACTCAGACTGAAGTTCTCAAATGGGGCATATTGGGATGTACACCCATTGGGAACCTCGATTATGCAATGTGTCCTCTGCCAATTTGGGGATATAGAGAAACTAAACTAAACATTGGCCCATATGCATCTCCCGCCCAACTTTAAGGCCCTCTTAATTTTCGAATTCCCAGATTACATTATTCCAAATTATATACCATTTGGAAGAGGAACCAAAAATATATATATATTCCACCAGAATACGAGCAGCTGTGTGGCCTAGGACTGCCAACCAAGTGGTAGAGATTCATTCCAAGACTCCCTCCCTTGTCAACCCAGAATGCATCAAAATTCAAACTAAGAGATAGAGTTATCCCCCTTCCATTGAGTATAATAGACTTTATAGTACAGTCCGGATCAAAATTAAATGCAGGACACACCTTGGTACCTCGACAAAAACAAAATGTTCCCAGTTTATTCGAGCGGATCAGTTAATAATACAATGTTTTGGAGCTTCCTGTTTCAAATGGTATATAACATGGAATATGTTGTATATAATGTGATCTGGTGATTCGAAAATTAAGTGTATCTCAAGAAACAAAAGTCTTGGTAAATGTTCTAAAGATTTCTGATTCTTCTATTTTTCAGGGTATAACAGAATATGTTCATGCTCTCCGTATAAGGATTTGTTATTCTTCTATTTTTCAGGTTATAACAGAATATGTTCATGCTCTCCGTATAACTGTGCATGCGCATGTAATAAGTCCACGTCACAGAAAGACGAAGAATTCAAACGGAGGCAGATTATGTACAGAAAACGACAATCAGAAAACCAATATCGACACGCATGCGCGGTGAAACGGGCGTTCATTGGTCAAGAAGATCCGAACACCACTCCACACGTGGAACAACCATATCTTCATTTTAGCTCGCCGTCCGATAATTGTCATAGCAACCAGACAAGCGATGGACAAAGCAACGGAGGAAGAGCGTCGTGTGCATATGCCCCTAAATTAGATCAGCTAAGTACAGAAACTCCCATTAAGACGGAAAATAACCTGTTTCAACCGAACTGCAGAGCTGACAATTTTACCTTTTCACTCGGAGTGCCTCCCGGAAGTGACGTCATTCCTAATGCCGACTTGGTTACTGGTGACAATCGTTTCAACTATCCAATGACAACTCTGCAATCTTTGAGCGTCCGCGGAGATACGAGTGGGTGTGACGTCACTACAAACTTTCCTCCAAGAAGTTCATGCGCGTTCACAAATGTTGGTGCTTCAATTGGCAGTTTTGCGCCGATGACGTCATCGTCAGTCATAAGGAGAGTGGATTTCAGCGACACGTCGTCTGACGGTTCAGAATCAGATAACTGTTATGACGTCAGCTCTTATTTTCCACATACACTGGACAGTTATAGTTCATCGAAGCGACTCGGGTATGAACGCCCTGATCGACTGGGGTATGAACGCCCTGATCGACTTGGGTGTGAACGCCCTGACACTCAGAACGAGAACTTCACAGAACTCCAGAGCGCCAAACATATTCAAGGACACCATAGCAACAGTCAGCCGAACAGTTATCGTTGCTATGGAAACCAACCGGTGCATGCTCATGACCAAATAGAACACAGTTTCCCTTCTTGTGACGAAGGAAGAGTTATGGTTCGTGGATCCAACCCATGTTACCAGCCCATTGATAACCGTCCTCCGTGTGGCGGTTACATTCCAAACAACGCGATGTACGAACAAACGAACAAAAACCCGTCATGTAATCATAATATCAACATCACTCTGCAGTACAAATAGTCGATTAGGGTACGTTCATACGCTGGCAAGTTTGCACAGTATGTTTTTGCGGGCATTTCGTCATAGAAAACCACATGATGCCAGAATATGAACGGAAACGTGCACATAACATGCATCTTTACCAAAGCGAAAGACATGAGAAGTAACATTTATCTAGTTCCACTTGTAACAGTGCTACTGGAATTTGCCTTCAAATACCTGTATGATTTATTTTTGCTAGATACTTGCATAATATTTACAGGCACATTCCGGTATAGCATCGCTACAGGTGGAACTACAGAGATTTTACTACGCATGTAGTTAGCTGCGGCACAGATGCACTTTATGTGATTGTTTCCGTTCATATTCTGGCACCATATCGTTTTCTACGACAAAATGCCTACAAACCATACCGTGTAAACTTGCCAGTGTATGAACGTAGCCTTAGGTTTGATGTAAATAAAGATTTTTGAAACTGATATGGATTTGATTTTGAATACCTTCATATTTCCCCGGAATCTCCCTTGGTGATGTGCACTGATGTACATTAAAGTGATCTGGAACTCCTGTATGGTGATATAGAAATGGAGAATAATATTGATTAAAGTAGTTATGTTTACAAATATTAATCCACATTGACACACACTCACAGCGTTATTATTATATAAGAAATGAAAGGCGGTTTCAATGTGGTCATGGGATTTTGACCTCGAGAAAAATTCAGCAAACTGCACGAACCCCGAAGGGGTTCAGGCGGAGTTTGATATTTATATACTTAAATTCATTATGAACTAGGATTGTCTGTCTTTCCAACTATTTATTCAACTTTAAATGAACGCATGGAGTTCAGTTCGGACAGTTCGAATACTCGCTTTTTAGAAAACCAAACATTGTGAGAATCCGTTTACGGAGAGCGGAAAAAACACAATTTCACAGTAAAGTATATGACATATTACGAAATGTCTCGTTTAGCTTGTAATGCATATAGACGTGTTGATTTCAAGATTGATAATATTGTCCACTAATTTTTTATCATAGTTGTGACTCATCTTGCCTAGGTCTGTATTGAACTGAATACCCAATAAATCGAAGGTAGGAGAAAAGTTTAGATTTAGATCGGGACAAATACAATCTTTCCGATATGTATGTGATCCTATCCACGACGCCTGACATTTGCTAGGGTTGATCTCCGTAAGCCAGATATGTCTGCAAAGAAGTCTAATACTTTATAAGCTTCTCGTAAACTATTTTCACTACCATCTAAGATGAATGTCGTGTCGTCTGCGTACTGTGTTATTTTGTATTCCTGATTGCCGAGGGTTATTCCTGCCATATTTCCATTTTGCTTCACCAAGAGAGATAAAATTTCTGCGCATATCAAAAAAATATACGGTGAGACGGGGTCACCTTGTCGACAGCCTCGAGAAAGACTGAAGCTCCTCGAGATGTGGCCATTTATCAGAATTGAGGAATTAATATTGTTGCAAAAAATTGTAATCCATCTCTTTAGTGATTCACCAAAATTGAACATATCTAAACATTTCATGATGAATTTCCATGATACGGAATCAAATGCTTTTTCAAAATCTACTAAAAGTAAAAGACCCGGTTTGTTTTGCAATTTACTTCTGAACATAATATCATAAACCAATCTAGTGTTATCGCCTATGTATCGGCCTTTGAGAAATCCGCTTTGGTCTTCGCTAAGTATGTGAGGTAGAACGCGTTTAAGTCGCTCTGCTATACATGACGATGCTAGTTTAAGTCGCTCTGCTATACATGACGATGCTATAGTCGTTAATTATGTGAGGTAGAACGCGTTTAAGTCGCTCTGCTATACATGACGATGCTAGTTTAAGTCGCTCTGCTATACATGACGATGCTAGTTTAAGTCGCTCTGCTATACATGACGATGCTATAGTCGCTAATTATGTGAGGTAGAACGCGTTTAAGTCGATGCTAGTTTGTATGAGACATTCAGTAAGGTGATCGGCCTCCAGTTTTTGAGAAGGTGTCGTTCCTTGTCTTTTTTTGGGATAATTGTTATCAGGCCTTGTTTTTGTGTAATGGAAAGCTCACCATCAACGAGGGATTCATTTAGCGATTCACACAGGAGTTGACCCAGGTCAGACCAGAAAAATTTCCAGAACTCATAAGGATAGCCATCTAAGCCGGAAGATTTTTCGTTTTTTGATTTTTTTAGTGCCATCGTTAGTTCACCTAGAGTTATGGGGCCTTCTATACTTTGGGCTGCCTCGGGCGATAGTCTTGAATATTCACCTTGATCCAATATTGATTTGTAATCAAAGTCTATTGTTTTTTTTGACGAGTACAAGGTTTGGTAGAATTTTCGTTTTTCATTTAAAATTTCATTTTGGTTTGTTAACTTTTTTCCGTTTGAATCCTCCAAGAGTGCCAGGGTTTTTGATATATAGTTTCGTTTTTCTAAATTCAGGAAGTATTTTGTTGGTTTTTCTCCATGCTCAATCCACTTTGCTTTCGATCTCATCATTGCCCCTTGGGTAGCTTCTATTCTCATTTCATGGAGTTCAGTGTCAATGTTTTGAATTTGTTCCATTATATTGGCCTTCTTATTTAAATCAACTGAACATTTGTCGATGGAAATTTCGAGTTCATTTTTAATTTTTATTAATGAGCCTTCTTTATCTTTTCGCTCACGCTTGCGTTTAGCTGAATACGCCATTGTTTGACCTCTGATATCGAGTAGAATTGCGTCAAGAAGAAGTTTTTTGCCAATTTCGCTTCTGCTTGAGGTGGAATCCGCTTCACCGCGTCGGATATATTTGTATCTACATTTGTTTGATTCTAAGATAGATTTAACCAATTCCATATATTTTTCTTCGTGTAAGAGAGAAGTATTGAATTTCCAGAAACCCTGGCCTCTATTGATATTATTCAGCGATAAAGATAGAGTAATAATAGAGTGATCTGATCTATAACCTGGTAATATATCTGGGCCCGCTCCTGTAATACTAATTAGGTCATTTGATATCAGGAAATAATCAAGTCTTGCCATTTTAATTGGAGATTTTCTCCTCCAAGTGTATCGCTTCTCATTTTCATTATTAAGCCTCCATGCATCTACAAGTTCGAGTCTGTCGACAAGTGATTCCACTGCTTTTAATGCTTTTGGATTATTTATATGTTTATAATTATAAGTATCCATGTTTTGGTAGCGAGCCAAATTCCAGTCCCCACAAATTATAACTTGCGTGTTGCCAATATCAAGGATTTTATTTTTGAGTCGAACATAGAAATCTGGATTATCTTCGTTTGGTCCGTAGATATTTGCAAGAGTTATTCTCATTTGTTCAACCGTCATGTCTAGTATAACAAAGTTTCCGTTGTCGTCCTTTAATACATTGTGTATATGATAGTCAAAGTTATTTTTGAAAAGAATTGCTACTCCGCGCGATTGGGACTTGTAAGAAGATGCTTCTTCAATTTTAAAACCCCATTCAGATTCAATGTATTTTTCCATGTCGTTCGTAAAGTGTGTGTCTTGGAGACAATATAGCGAGGCATTAGAATTTCGCAAGAAGTTGAACACATCGCGGCGCTTTTCTTTTTGATTAAGCCCTCGGCAATTAGCAGATACTATTTTTATAGACATTTAACGACAGCAGTACGGAGACAACCGAAACGAAAAGAAGTAAAGCAATAGTAAGTATAGTTATGAATATTAAGGTCCCTGTAAAATAAGCAAAAATTATTGATTCCATTGAATTTAGTGATAATTATACATTCTTGACAAAAAGAAAAAGCTTTCGTTCCACAAACGCACACACACAATAACCATATAGTCACTCATTGTAAACATATTCACATCATTCAAGACATACACTAACTCCATGCATACCTATTCACCTCAAATATGATCATAGAGTAACTCCCTGGCTACCATCTTGGCATCCATCCTGTATCCAGTTGATATTGGTTTATCATAATGGACCAGAAGAGCCACATACCTGCTGGACAAAACAAGTGTCCACTTAACCGAGGTGTGGTTAGCGTTGCCACCGCGGCCGAAATGCTACTACACCACAGCTCCACCGGCTAACCACAGTTGGGCCGCGGTGTACCTTCCATTCAGCCATGGTGTAGTTGCCACGGTGTACGTTCATTAAACTGAAAAAAGACGATACAAACCAGAAATCTAACCACGGTATGCATGCCATTCGGCCGCGTTGTAGTTGCCTTTCGGACAAGGTGTACTTGCCGTTTGGCCGCAGTGTACATGCCGTTGGGCCGCGGTGCTCACCTGCAG
Organism: Siphonodentalium dalli; assembly: GCA_032622095.1. Lineage (NCBI taxonomy): Eukaryota > Metazoa > Mollusca > Scaphopoda > Gadilida > Siphonodentaliidae > Siphonodentalium > Siphonodentalium dalli. The sequence continues at coordinate 3,746,788 of CP136069.1, forward strand.
TTACAAACTCTGACACCGCGGCTGAACGGCAAATACACCGCGGTGCCACTGGACACTTGTTTTGTCCAGCAGGGTATTATGGTTCATTTCAGTTCCGCCTCAAAGTTTTGCTCATTTCCTTTCAATAATATGGTCAGAATCACAAAAGAGGTTCTCCGCAAAATTCCATACTTTAAAATAAATTTGTCATACCCCATACGGAACTGGGACAACCATAATAGAACATTTAGTTGTCAGTTAATTAACTAACACGTATAATAACCAAGTGCGTCACAATTTGCTACATTTTCGGATAACGCAGAGAATAATGTTATATATATATAATGTTATAATGAATGATATATGTAAAAAAAATAACTTATTACCAATTTGGTTGCCATATTGGAAGCCATCTTGCGCAATTTGTTCTATAAACACCGTAGTGTGACACATTTAAGATAGACCAATACAATAAACACCTTTAAATCCAAAGATAATTACATATTACTAGAAAAATGGTCCAAACCTGAAAAGTACATTTTTGCCGATATTTATGTCAAGTTTTTGAGAGAAACGTCCAATAGTTTTGGTGATGTCAGTGGTGGCAACAGTAACAATCAACCATGGTGCAGCAGACATGTTAGTATTCAATGTATAGAAGGCATAATAGCCAATGTTGTACATCAACCACAACTTGTAAGCGATTGCAGGACACCCTAGGGCGATATTTAACATTTTTCCATATTTTGGCGGCCATTTTGGCAGCCATTTTGAGCCAAAGTAAGAATTTTGGTTCCAGTGAGTTGGAATATTCATAGGTAATGGTATGCCTCACTTAATTGCAACCTTCTGTTCATTTCTTGTTGAAATATGACTAGAATCCCAGTTGTGATTTTGTTTGTGAAATTTTATAACGCGTTCTGTTAAATCGAATTTTTGAGGGATCACAAGTGGATAGGACTCCAATAATTGCTTATTTAATTGCTCCAATGATCAGTTAATATATAAAATACAAAATAAAGTCATTTTACTGAACCAGTTCCAAACAGCATGAACTGATCTAGAAGATATTTGTGAAAAAATGTCATATTTTCAACTTCCGGCGGCCATTTTGGTGGCCATCTTGGATGGTGAGTTTCAATTTTGGCCCAAAATAGTGTCATTATGTCTTAGCTTCATGAAAATATATACATTTTACTAGATTAGTCATGTGAATTTGCAACAAATTCCAAGCTACTGGTTTTACGTCTGGGAAAAAATTGGGGGGGGGGGGTATACATTTTAGGGCGCTATAAAAAAAATTGCTCAAGGCTGACAGATGGCCAGCCGATAAAATCTTGATGTCGGATACATGAATTTACAAAATCCGCAGAGAAAAAAACTTTATACGCGAAAACACGCATTCAGATACTTTTTGCTTGGTCTCAATATTCTGTGATGTGTATCATCAGCCAATTTAACATGGTTGGGCATTCGAGTTTCAACTTTCTGAGAAATTTCAGATAGTGAAATTTTCTTCCCGGGACGTTACATATGTGTGTACTGTCTTTGTAGAATTTGCTATATATATGTAGCATAACGCTTCTTTTTTTTGGATACTAAATGGAATTAAATTGTTTGTTAAAAGGCTAATATATATTGGTTTTGGTCTAAGAAAACCACATGGCACTGCAGAGGTTTGGCTTCTTTTTTTTATTTTAGTTTTGTTTGTGTTATTATTTATTGAGTATAATAGTATTATTTTTAATTTTTTTTGGTATTTTATCTGTGTTATATTATACAAGGTTGCTGTTTTTTTATATTCTTTAACAATTTTAACTCTGGTTTTTTTCATTTTTTCTTACATTCTTTAACAATTTCTATATCTTTCTTTCTTACGTTCTTAAACAATTTTTATAATGTTTGGTCATCATTTCTTATATTCTTTAACAATTTTGTATTATTTTTTTCATTTTTTCTTACTTTCTTTAACAACTATAAAATAAAATATAAAATTTGTTAGGCCAATGCATTCTCTTATATATGCGAGGCGACCTATGGTCGACTCGCATATATACGAGAATACATTGGCACAGGGGTGTATATATCGAACGACATGTGCGGTCGCGAATGGCGACAGGGTGTCTCGGGTTCAACACTCAAATTATAAATGGTAAACCATACATTCAAAATTTTAGTTGTTTTTCAAAAATATGTTTGATGGTGTTATTTTTTCACAGTTGTATGTTTTCTTCAAAAACTCCCATAAAATATCGGAATGCTACCATAAATATGAGATCAACGAACGATAATATATAATCCATTTATTTTACACAACGAACAATCGATGCGTGAAAATACCCCAACATAAACTATAGACATTCCCAAAATATAATCCAATGTAAATGTCGATTTAATCCAGCATTTGAATATAAATAGTCTAATTAAAACTTCAGTACAGAGCCAATTCTTTTTCATGCGAAACTAACGATTAGTATTATTTGTAATTTTGCTATATAGTTCGAACACCCGGAGCGAGTTAAAGGCTATGTAACCGCGTTATTAACAATGGCTGCGGACACACGTACCACAGTAGCGATGGCATAGTAGGTGTGACAATTAATTATGGTAGAGTTTGGTGACAATTGGTCAACATAATTTATATTCCATATGGAGTCGTGTCGCGCGCCGCATATTCGCACAGTGAGTCGACTGACCAATTAACCCATTGAGTTTCACCAAGGTTGATCTCTACTCATTACGTTAAGCCACATTGTATTCTCTACGATACATAAAATTGCACGACCGATCGTCCAGAATTGTCTTGTGTTAGCATTAAAAAGATAACATTGCGTGTTGAGTAACGATCAGCAGCGACAAGACATTCTGTTTGATAAATTATTGAGATGTCGGTCTCGACGCTGATAGAGCTTGGAAAAGACTCATTGTGTGAATGTGCGGCGGGCGACATGTCTCACTATGGCACAGGAATATGACGACCAATTGTCACCAAAATTGCACCATAATTAATTGTCACACCTACTATGCCATCGCTACTGTGATACGTGTGTCCGCAGCCAATATCTCAAGGCGCGGCTGCTTTTATTATGAAAGACAAATCAAAAAACGTATCCACCCCCTGGTCAGTGCTGGTAGGGCAAACTGATGCCGTCATGAAAAAGTACCGTTATTTTTTCTAAAGTTGTCATTTTCGCGGTGTTTGGCTAATCCGAGAGATTTGAGAAGCCAGTGTGTGTATGAAACATTCAAGAACATATATGTTTTTGAACAATTTGTCAGTGCTGGTATGGCAAACTGATGCCGTTATGAAAAAGTACCGTTATTTTTTCTGGAGTTATCATTTTCGCGGGGTTTGAGAAGAATCCAGTGTGTGTATGAAACATTCAAGAACATATATATTTTTGAACAATTTAATAACCAGTGTTTTCAAAACGACGTGAATAGCCACCTTAACCCTTTATAGAGCCCCACATAGACTGGAGCAGACGACACTATGCAGTGCATGCTTCCATCTGTGTGGGGCTCCCTGTGGGATAAATCTCTTAATTAACCCTTTACCCAACAAACCGGCCAAAACCGCCAAATAAAGCTTCAACAGCCTAAAATATCTTCGGTCTGTCTCAATAGAACCATACAAATATGGATATCATTGGAACCGGCTCCTTGACCACATTGTGATAGTTACAGTTAGCCCTGTGCCAATGCATTCTCTTATATATGCGAGTCGACCATAGGTCGCCTCCCATATATAAGAGAATACTCTGGCCTAAAATATGTTTTTAATTTTTTCTTACATTTTTTAACAATTAATATGTTGTGTTAAGCCAATGCATTCTCTTATATATGCGAGGCGACCTATGGTCGACTCGCATATATAAGAGAATGCATTGGCACAGGGCCATTCTGTTGGGTAAAGGGTTAATTATAGTCGATTTTCCACAACTAATAACTAATAAAAACAGTATTAAGACATTTCGAAATTAAAAGGGTTTCTGAATTTGTGATTCACATACTGGCTTTTCCTGGATTTGTTAAGATTATTCGAACACCTCGAAAATGAAAATAAAAAACAAAAATAACGGTACTTTTTCTTAACAGCATCAATTTGGCCTACCAACATCATAACACTTCAGCGGGATCACCAGCATTAGCAGGACCACTTGACCAGTGTGGTATCACGGACGTGTTAACGGTGAATTCACGGCTTCCAAGATCGAGCTCAAAATGCCGTATTCGAATTTTTAAAATCAGGACTTATACATATATATCCACGCAGGGCATTATATATACATGAATACCAGGAAATTTTGTCGAATTTAAAGCTTCGAGATTATAAATAATGAATCAAAATCGCGACATTTGGATTTATTAAAAAACAACAACGTAAAATAGCCATCATGTGTAGACCCGTATGGAGCCCCTCACATACATGAGCAGACGCCACTCAGCAGTAGATGCTTTTATATGTCTGGGGCTCCCAAGAGGATAAAGCTAATGAAAACTGCAATGTACTGTCTAGTCAGTAATCTAATCATATGCTGATGCCACCCATATGGAGCCCCTCACAGACATGAGCAGAAGCCACTCAGCAGTAGATGCTTCTATAGGTGTGGGGCTCCCAAGAGGATACAGCTAATGATATGATATTTTGAGATATTGAGATATTACAAATTCAAGTCTGATATAGTGTATATAGTATACAGCGTAACAAAATTCACCCTCATGGGACCTCATTCTACCCAGGCCTCAACTGCTATGAGAGACCTAGGATCAGATTGAAGTTCCCACTTGAAGTTGGTGATGTTCACCCATTAGTCGATTATGCAATTTATCATCTGAAAATTATGGGATATAGAAACTGAACAGAAGGGAAAAACAAGTAAAACAAAGCTTATTTGAGACTATACTTCCCAGAAGATGGGGCCTAAGTAGAATGTGGTCCACATAGTGTGAATTTGGTGGCGCTAGCCCTGTGTGGGATAACGTCACTAAATTCACCATCTGGGGGACCTCATTCTGCAAATGACAGACACACTATTTCAAAACGTGTGTCGGAAATTAGCAGCATGAGGTCCACAGAGGGAGAATATGACGCTACTCCACACAGTGGGCTAACATCACTGAATTCACCCTCTGGAAACCCCACGACGGTTTTGACGTGCGAATGTGCGTTGCGGTGGAACTGTCTATAGCGGTGGCACTGTCTATAGCGGTGGGCTTCTATAGCGGCTCATCGGCGGGTAAATAGTTTTCAGCATCGCTCCATAGCGCGTAATTTTTTCCCATAAACAATTTGTTTTCGAAAAAGCTGTCTTTGGAGCACAAACCGCCATGTGGCTTTGACCCTGTGCCAATGCATTCTCTTATATATGCGAGTCGACCATAGGTCGCCTCGCATATATAAGAGAAAGCATTCGCCTAACAATTTTTTTGGTCAAATTTTCTTACAATCTTAAAGATATATATATAAAAAAAATTTACATTCTATAACAAAATTTTAATTTTTTCTTACATTATTTTTCAAATTTTATCATTTTTTATTACATTCTTTATAAAATTTTATCATTTGTTCTTACATTCTTTAACAATTTTTATCATTATTTCTTACATTCTTGGAATATAAAACGGAAATAGATGAAGTCTCACTCAAAACCACATAGCTGTTTGCCCTCCATAATACATATATAGAATACACCCATACTTTTGGCGAGTGGTTAAAACCACAATACAACGAGTGGTGAAAATTATGCGTGTATTTTATTTATGCCATAATTATTATTTTTGTAATTTTGTTAACGAATTCAACTACCCCGCTGTTTACTTTGAATGTGTATCCTCAGCACCCAGAGACACAAACACGACGCTATAAGGAATGTGCGTCACGCGTAGTGATGCTTACATTAACGCCATGACGTCATCCTATTTCTGAGCGATCAGTCACTTGGAATTATCAGTCATATGTTTCCTAGTTAATATAGCACCAGCAAGCTACATTTGATTGAAATTCATGCAATTTTCCTCATATCTAATTGATATCATGACAACTTCCAATTTCAAATGAATGTGACATAGGAACTATTTTGCTAACTACGATGTATAGTTCTACTATGGGTATACACGTTTAACACATGAAATTACGTTTGAAAATTTACACCCACAGTAGAAATTTATACCCACAGTAGGAAGCTGTATACCCACAGTAGGGTGTAAGGATGAAATTTACAAAATAGGTGTTATACACACAATAGAACAGACAATTATGGTATAAATAATATTATTCGCTTTTGAATTTTTCTCAGTATCGAAATAGGTCGATACATATCTTAATTGCCTTTCTACGAGCATTCTGTAACCCCAAAAGACGCATTGAAGTAATTAAAAATACAACCATGAACACGGTGTTTGGGTACCAAACAGAAAACAGCCATTTGCACGACATGGAACAGAAAAGAGAGTCCCGTGGAACTCTATTCCTGATATGGTAGCGAAAAGTTGAAAACGGCTGAAAATGGCTGTGTTTTTTAGAGCATATATGCAGCCGGTATATCAATAGTTCGTTCATGTCTATCGTATCCGTCGCTCCAAATTACGTGGGGAAAAATTGGAGCCATGTCCGTTTAACATCGGTTATAGGCGAAACGAATTAAACAATCCTCGGTGCAATGACTACTATAGATTTGTTCGACAAACGTGTATTAATTCTTTGAAAATTGCTGACGTGAAATGCGCGCTTGTCCCAAATATTATACAATTTAAACAAGTTCCGCATATTCAATGCATGCAAGTTTGCAGGCCGATATTCATTGTGTCCCTTTAACCCTTTACCCAACAAAACGGCCAAAAACGCCCAAATAAAGCTTCAACAGCCTAAAATATCTTCGGTCTGTCTCAATAACACCATACAAATATGGATATCATTGGAACCGGTTCATTGACCACATTGTGATGGTTATGCCCTGTGCCAATGCATTCTCTTATATATGCGAGTCGACCATAGGTCGCCTCGCATATATAAGAGAATGCATTGGCCTCAAATCATTCTTTTTTAAACACTTTTTACCATTTTTTCTTACATTCTTTAACAATTTTATAATTCTTTCTTACATTTTTTAACAATTTGTATAATATTTTTCTACATTCTTTGACAATTTTATCATTTTTAATATGTGTTAAGCCAATGCATTCTCTTATATATGCGAGGCGACCTATGGTCGACTCGCATATATAAGAGAATGCATTGGCACAGGGCCGTTCTGTTGGGTAAAGGGTTAAGTTAGCATGATGTTACATCAATGCTCCGAGACTCATGATTGTGGTGATGCCGCGGGAGCTTGGGTCGAGACGTATTCACGAACTCAATTAGCATTCAATAATTCATTAATTACAGTCGACCGCGTTTTGTGGTGACAACATAATCCACTCTGTCCATCATCTGCCAAGTAACACGTGATCTCTGGTGACCTCTGGTGACCTTGTCCATCGGTTTTGAGTGAGACTCCATCTATTTCCGTTTGATATTTCACTGTGTTTTGCTCGCATCCGAACCAAAGAGAGTGAGTGAGAACACCCTGTGTTAATGCATTATCTTATATTATATGATCACTATATATACCTGTGTGTTTGCAACTTATGAAAAGTGCCCCTCAACTCAGCCATATCTCAGGTGACAGGTCACTAATTAGCACACTTTATGTCTTTGGTATCACAAATCATTTGTGGAATGTTTCATCCAAATCCATCCAATATCTCATAAAATATTACCGAATATATTAGGGGGGGGGGGTATTTCTTTTTTTGAGGTGTTTTACGTCAGTCGAATATAGTGCTCAGGATTTTAACGTTCAGACTTCAGTGTCAGATTTGTTAATTGAATGTAAAATCGTGTCCACTAAATCATCGTTAAATTCCGTAACGACCCACTATAATCTCTAACCACCGCGGAATCATCGTTAAATTCCGTAACGACCCACTATAATCTCTAAACACCGCGATTCGAAATAATTAGTCGGAAGTTTCTCAAATTAAGTTAAAATCCGGCTATGTGATCTTTACGACACTGACAAGTGAAATCCCGGTATATTCAGACCTGCGCGGGGATATTCTCGTTTCTATGACAGAACGCGCTGACGAGCAGCGTCGTGGCGAGAACAGCGCGTGCGTCACAGCGGGAGAATGTTGCTCAATTTAAATAAGGATATCGTCCAATTCCGCAATAATAAAAGTTATATGTTATTTGGTTAACAACCGGAAAACTCGGTTATGTTGACCATAATAAGTTAACAAAAGAATAGGTCTGCCCGGAAGCGTCGTTAGCTGTCGTCTGCCCGCTGCGGCCGTGCTCATCAACAGAGGTTCAATGCGCGCGATTGGCAATCAAAGCCGCATGCGCACAAACCACATGGTCATAATTCGTAACCAGGGAGACACATAACGAGAACATCATCTTGTATATTATATACGTTTAAGTACACCGACACAGCATGGCGCTTAATAATGAAGCGTAAGCATTTTTAAATATTACAATTTTATTCGATATTAATTCAAATTTTGAGTAATATTCACAGTCGAGTGACGGTAAACGATGGGTGTGTATTCAGATTTGGGTTTTGTTGGTATTTGGGTTTAAAAAAAAGGGATATATTGTATGGTTATAAATGCGCCATTTTGTAACCACGTGCATCTAATGTTGTAACAAGGGGCAGGTTACTATGGTTACTATTGAATGTTTATTGTTTTTGTGACTCTCGTGTCTGGTTTTTTTTTGGCGCGCAACCATTTTCTCTTGTTAACCCTTTACCCAACAGAAGGGCCCTGTGCCAATGCATTCTCTTATATATGCGAGTCGACCATAGGTCGCCTCGCATATATAAGAGAATGCATTGGCTTAACACATTAAAAATTATAAAATTGTTAAAGAATGTAAGAAAAAATGGTAAAAAAAGATTTTTTTTAGGCCAATGCATTCTCTTATATATGCGAGGCGACCTATGGTCGACTCGCATATATAAGAGAATGCATTGGCACAGGGCATAACTGTAACTATCACAATGTGGTCAAGGAGCCGGTTCCAATGATATCCATATTTGTATGGTTCTATTGAGACAGACCGAAGATATTTTAGGCTGTTGAAGCTTTATTTGGCCGGTTTTGGCCGGTTTGTTCGGTAAAGGGTTAAATAGATTCGTTCACGGCCCCCATACCCACTGTAACCAAATTCTTTTAAAGTCAAAATATATAGAGCATCTACAACGAGTCCCCAGTTCAAAACGAGTCCAGTAAATTAGGTCTGGACCGAGCCTTTGGCGAGGTCTAGAGTCTAGACCTAATTTATTGGACGAGTTTTGACATTTTACTATAAACTGGGGACGAGTTGTAGATTCTATTTATTACATGATCCAAAACCTCGACAAAACATACTTAAACTAGAATGCACTCACTGGAGCTGCCTATACTTGCGCCCATGACATATTTGGCATGTTTTGTGGTGTCTTGCCAACAACAGTTGAGAGATCGATAACAAATCTGGATATCAAATTTCAGTTCATCCATCGCTGAAATATTTGTGTGTACGGACATAATATCTCTGTTATCTCCATGTGATCTATTACACTAATGATGGTCTTAGTAATACCGTACGTGTTGTTTGACATATTTATAGAATATGGACATCGCTGATTTGAAGGGTGTGAAGACGATTGGTTGCCGCGGTGATGCTATATATTATATACCAATGGGTTAAATTACTAGTTTGACTAGAATGATTTGTGTATGCCATTGCACTTCAGCGGCAAAAACCACCGAAGTCAATTACAAATACCGACACAATTAAATAAAAGACACGTTAGTCTTTGATTAAAAGTGTGTAAATGTGAAGATGCCCTTAGCGACTGATCTACAGTCATCGGGAACATATAAAATGTCTATTGCGTTGAGAATGAGAAAGCTTGTTTTCCCAGTTAATAAATAAGGCATTTTAATAATCCATGTTTCCACATTCACATTTTTCAGTGTAATTGCTTCTCAATTGAACCATGTGCTCGACTGTTTGGCCGGACATGGTTTATAAATATGCACCAGGATCTTTCTGAAATGTTTTGAACTTCGAAGAAAGTTTCCAGAAATATGTTCGCACCTCACTGTCTCTGCGGAAAAAAAAAAGATTCCGCACGCTTTTAGACTTGATCTCAACTCATTTCCCGAGTTTCAAGTTACATAAAATAGGCTCCTAATGCGCAGTACTATTGCCCACTTTTATTTTCCATGCAGGGTATATATATATATATATATATATATATATATATATATATATATATTTATAATAATTAAACACGAAGTTGTTGGCAGATGGGTCGATTTAGCCTGTAATACGAGTATCAGCTGTCTGGACATCGACGCAATCGTGTCTGGTGTTTTGCGCGCCCTGTGACGTCCTAATGTGCGTCGTGACGTCATGACGTCTTTATCGGTTTCCAGAAATAAATCTTTCAATATTGTTCTTTTATGAACGATTTATTACCAAAATAAAACCAGATAACAATGCAATTTAAGTATATATATACGTGGATTTAATTTACAATTGGTGCAACCATTTCATAATATGATGGCACGTGACACGTAGTGGAGCAACCACACAAATACATCAAACTATCACAACAATTTCCATCTATATACGTAGTTTCCAACTGTTGCTGTGTCAGTCATGAAATTTCAAAATGTTGAATACTTTCACCAAAGTTGGAAGGGCGGATTCCGCGGAACACTACAGTACAACCACCCTGCCACCACGTATCTCGTTAAAACAACTCATACACATCCATGCCAAACTAAAGCTAGCAACTTCCCACGTTTATATATGACAAATATAAATGTTTACATGGGCGCTATATCCCAAAATATCACTGAGGAAATCTTTCGCGCGAACAGTTTCATGCGCTAGCTAGCTAGCTCTTGTCAATGGAAAGCATCTCTCGTTTGCATCCAGTCTGTATTGTTCTAGAAAATGGTCTTTAGAGAAGTCTCTTAATTACATTTAAGTGTATAAAATTATATTGTGGAAGGCAGCCGAATTAGCTCATTGCATGGTCAAAAATTCAAACTGATAGTCAAAATGACATTTGAAAACATGATGAAGAATATAATCTTATATGCACTCACTAGTTTTAAAAGAAGAACAAACAAAAAAGGAACAATGAAAACCAAACACGTTTGTAGGGAGGGATCCCATATTTATTGTGTGCATATTGTATATAAAATGTCCTTTGGCCATTTTGTATATATAATTGCGTTTAGTCTAGCGATGTGAAATCGGTGTTTCCGGTAAAGACCAAATGTGTCTGGATTCTGGCCCACAAAACCAACTGACGTAAATGACGTCATGGACCATGTCATGACGTCTTCGCTGGTTTTCGGTCAGCTAACCAACGAAAATGGTCAAAATGAAACTAATTCATAAGCCTACATAACATAGGAATTGTTCAGAAAAAAGTTGCTAATTTCATAACCATCCCACTTGGTCCACTTCCGATTCCGTGATTTCACAATTTGATATTATTGTTCCCAGAATGCTATACAAAAGCGGGGCGGAAGTCACGTGATTTTTAACCCATTTTTCTTGTCCGGATTTTCATCGCGTCGAAATTCTGTTTCATGGTATTGTAAAAATTAATGACGTCATTCACGCCTAAACTTGAAAAGCAACACAGCGCCTGCGGCGCTGTGGTGGTTGCTATTAGCGCATCTGCATTATTTACATTATGTACTTCCGGTATGACGTAACATATTCACGGAAGGACAAATAAACAACCGAAAACATTACTTGCGTCCAGAATGTAAGTAAGAAATAAATGTGACTCGAAACAACATGCGATGACGTTTGGTGTAATTAAGCGTTGTTTGCCCGCGTAAAGAAATAGTCCCAGATAAATAAAGACTCTTTGGCATATTAAATGCGTATATTTAATGACATAACTTTTCAAACTCTTCATTCATTATAGTTTGTTGGAAAAATATTGGAAACCATAGTATTTTGAGACGTAGCGTGTGGAATGTAAACAGACAACAAACCGGAAGTCAAAGGTCACCTGGCACTATTTCCTGTTATTAAACGAACGTTTAGTATCACAATTTATAGAATGGGTTTATCGAATGCAATAAGGGTAGGATCATGTAATAAATAAATATATACGCCAGTTGTTCACGAAAATGACAGTATGAATGATACCAACCAGTGACTTTTTCCCGAAATTCACGATTTTTGGTAAATCGACCGCTATGGCCAAGTCCTAACTTTTTTTTCAATGTTCAGTGTTGGTGTTACTACATCATATCATACATCTACTTGAAAGAAGACATCTGTTTGTTAAACCCTTTCAGTGCCAGGGGCCGATCTCATCGGCCCTAATTTACGGTCTGTAAAATCGGCCCTAATTTTTTTAATTTTTTTTTAGATTTTTTTGGGTTGAATTTTTTTTGGGTATGCTTAAGCATGCTATAGCGAATTTAAAAACAAACTGGATAAAACCTTAGGGGCATATTATAACTCAAAACTATCACCAAGTATTCACAGTAATAATTTTGATGCCCATGAAAAACGTAAGATTCCCTGTCACTAAACCTACAAAATAAGTCCGTTAAAGAATATAAGAAAAAATTATTAAAATTGTAAAAAATTGTAAAAAATAATAACAAATGATGAACAATTGTTAGGCCAATGCATTCTCTATATATGCGAGGCGACCCTATGGTCGACTCGCATATATAAGAGAATGCATTAGCACATGGTATATGGTTTGATACAAAAATCGGACCTGGCACTGAAAGGGTTAATGTCGATTTTCTGCCACTTGGTATAAACCTCGCATTGTTTATTGAAAAAGCCCAAAATATAACGTCCAACTCATTAGCCTTATAATTGAACACCCATGTTTCTTCTATTTTACCCTGTGCCAATGCATTATCTTATATATGCGAGTCGACCTAGGTCGCCTCGCATATATAAGAGAATGCATTGGCCTAACAATTTTTTACAATTTTTTTTCTTGTATTCTTTATCAATTTTATAATTTCACCCACACAGAGCCCCAGACAAACATGAGCAGACGACACTCTGCTGTATGCTTCTATATATGTGTGGGGCTCCATGCAGGGTAATGGATGTTTTTTATTTTATGTCCTAAAAATTGTATGATTTTTATCTAAACCCCCTATTTCAAACTAACAATTTTTTTTAAAGTGGTACTGCACAACATTTTGAATAAATTCAGGGTGATAACAACGATCTATTATCGATAATATATAGAAAACTAAGTAATTTGAGTCGAAGATGTATTATGTAAACTTTCAGGTTAATAGGTTATCTTAAAATCAAAGTTACTAATTTGATATAAATTTAATTTATGGCTGTGTACAAGACGTAATCAAAATAATTCACGGATAGTGGATGGGGCAACGCGTGGCACACAGGATCGTGTAAAAAAAAATATGTTGATACGGGGCGTAAACTCAAGCCACGCACTGACTGGTGACTATTCAATGACTTAAATGAGTATGTGGGACTAGTATGCATATGATATAACATTTATTTGATACATTTGCTAGAAAACTGTCCAAAAGTTACCCGACAATGACAATTGGTATTTTTGCATTCCGGATAATCAGCCATCCTTAACATTACTTCGTATACTCAACAGACTTTAAAATAATGGAAATCTGGTTACCTTATTCTACGACTCAGAGACTATAGAAACCAACAACATTTCAACATTTGAGTACAGTATCCCTTTAATGACCATCTTTGTCATACTCATATATCTTCATATCCCAAACGACCTATCAAAATACGAGCCATTTGCGAATATATTTTTTTTACCCTGTGCCAATGCATTCTCTTATATGTGCGAGTCGACCATAGGTCGCCTCGCATATATAAGAGAATGCATTGGCCTAACAATTTTTTACAATTTTAATAATTTTTTCTTGTATTCTTTAATTTTTTTATAATTTCACCCATACAGAGCCCCAGACAAACATGAGCAGACGACACTCTTCTATATGCTTCGATATATATGTGTGGGGCTCCCTGCAGGGTAATGGATGTTTTTTTATTTTATGTCCTAAAAATTGTCAGAAACATTTATTTAAAAGCCAATGCATTCTGTTATATATGCGAGGCGACCTCTGACAACGACGTCACAACGTAGACTTTTGAGTTATTCAGGGTTTATCGCTTCCAGGATGTATTATGTAATATATATTTATATGAGTGAGTCACTTGATCATTTATAGGTAACTTTATCATATATTCTCATATAATCTCATATATTCTCATATATTCTCATATATTCTCTTGTGCAATAATGTTGGCAGACGTCATTGTTTTATGATTTGCTTCAATAAATCTTATCTTATCTTATATCATTATATTATATATTTTGTCAAAGACTCTACAGCTAATTGTCTAAGTACACCACGCATGCGCCATGCACTAATGTACATTTGTTTGAATTGCATTAAAGTGATAAGAAACACTGCGGATAGGTGATAAAATAGAAATGGAGAATAATCTTGCTCAAAGTAGTTATTTTGACAAATAATATATCCAAATTGGCAACGCACATCGTCATTCTTATATATTAATTAATTGCAGTGATTCTCGAAGGTGAAATCGTTTTCGCTAGTTTATCGCAGAAAGTTGCGTCCCGAATCGAGTAGTAAATATTTACAATTGAGGGTAGTTCAGACGATGATTTCTATGGAGTGGTAAGCGATCAGCATGAGATTATCGGCGATGTTACTAAAATGCTACATTCATCCAGTTGATAGCGCCTGAATGCCAACTTATCAGTTTCACATTCCCGAACAAGTATAATATGTATTTAAAAACACCACGAACTGAAAGGATATGCTCTTTATATTAAAGGTCCACTTAATTTTTGAGTCACCAATTATTTTTTTTATAATGACTTGATATACGGATTTAATAACAATCTATGCCATAAAATATGATTAAAATACTATAATTCATCACTATTTGAAACATCTGTGTCTCAGAAGATGCCGACAGAGAAATAGAAAACTGCTGAAAATCCCCCCCCCCCCATCTGGCACCCAGAATGCAACAGAATTCAAACTTTTTCAATGAAAGGGGAAGAACTCTATCTTTAATATATAGAGTTATTCCCCCTTCATTGAAAATAATAATGATTTTTACTTAAATCTTGATAACAAAACGCGTTGGCAACTCAACAAAAACAACATATCCACAGTTTATTACACCGGATAAGTTGATAATACAATCTTTTGGGGCTTCCTCTTTCAAATGGTATATGATATGGCATATATATTATATAAAGTAATCTGGGGGTTCAATGGTATATATTATATAAAGTAATCTGGGGGTTCATGGTATATATTATATAAAGTAATCTGGGGGTTCATGGTATATATTATATAAAGTAATCTGGGGGTTCATGGTATATGATATGGCATATATTATATAAAGTAATCTGGGGGTTCATGGTATATGATATGGCATATATTATATAAAGTAATCTGGGGGTTCATGGTATATGATATGGCATATATTATATAAAGTAATCTGGGGGTTCATGGTATATGATATGGCATATATTATATAAAGTAATCTGGGGGTTCATGGTATATATTATATAAAGTAATCTGGGGGTTCATGGTATATATTATATAAAGTAATCTGGGGGTTCATGGTATATATTATATAAAGTAATCTGGGGGTTGAAATTGATTCAATTATTTCATCAATTTTCAGCTCAGATAAGTAATGCAGTGAAAAAGTCCTCCAATAATGCTTGTTATACTGTATATATATTTCGTTTTTGTTTCAATGTTTAAACCTGGCATTGCCAGATAGCTACTGTGGCTATTGAATGGTTTATTAAAACTTCTATAAAAAAAAAATGTCTTTATATTTGACAATTTAGTTCTTATATTTCACTGGAATGTTCTTCTAAGTTGAGTTGTAAAACATACATATTCGATTTACAACATAAAATTCACCCTATGCAATTAGTTTTTGTTGCAATGGTTACGAAATTACCAGTTAATAGCTTTGAACGACATTATTTTTACAAATTTATCATGCTGACCACGAGTTCGACATGTCAATATTGCATCGATTTTAAACTTCGCGGTTACTAAAATGAAAATAGTAGAACAGCCAATCAGTGTCCAGTATTCTAATCGAGGTCATTTCACAATGAATATTTAAATGAGGGGCCGTGCGACTTGTAAAAAAAATTAAAAAAAGTTGGAATTATCGACAGATTTCTCCTCTATAGAAATTGATTACTGACAATGTGTTGATTTGTATGAGTAAATAAATTATTAGCCGACAAGAAATAACTAAGTTCCAGATATTTAGTTGATCGTTTGACCGATTATTAATGATAGTAAACTGTATGGGTGGTGAATTTAGAGACGAGTGGCGTCCATTGCTGCTGAGCCGGATCAAATCGGAAAAATACACTCTCCGGAGACAATATTCGGTGGTTAAAATTTAATCAAATGCAACGTATATGAATGTTTCTGATGGGAGTTTGTGGTATTTATTGAAAGATGAATTCTTTGCCGATCCATCCGTGTATATATCGTTATCATTACTGGGGTGAATGGGCTAAATTTGTGCGACTCCCGAGCGATGGTGAAACGTTGAATTTCTACAGAGCCCCTTGTCTATATAATGTTCCATTAACGCGAAGAAGGCGCGTATAGAGGGCGGCGTATATGGGCAATGCAAAAAGGGGGGCGGACAGCGGAGCGCGTTACAGGCCCCTGTGATTCAGGGTGATAACAACGATCTATTATCGATAATATATAGAAAACTAAGTAATTTGAGTCGAAAATGTATTATGTGAACGTTCAGGTTAATAGGTTATCTTAAAATCAAAGTTACTAATTTGATATAAATTTAATTTATGGCTGTGTACAAGACGTAATCAAAATAATTCACGGATAGTGGATGGGGCAACGCGTGGCACACAGGATCGTGTAAAAAAAAAAAATGTTGATACGGGCGTAAACTCAAGCCACGCACTGACTGGTGACTATTCAATGACCTAAATGAGTATGTGGGACTAGTATGCATATAATATAACATTTATTTGATACATTTGCTAGAAAACTGTCCAAAAGTTACCCGACAATGACAATTGGTATTTTTGCATTCCGGCTAATCAGCCATCCTTAACATTACTTCGTATACTCAACAGACTTTAAAATAATGGAAATCTGGTTACCTTATTCTACGACTCAGAGACTATAGAAACCAACAACATTTGAGTACAGTATCCCTTTAATGACCATCTTTGTCATACTCATATATCTTTATATCCCAAACGACCTATAAAAATACGAGCCATTTGCGAATATATTTTTTTTACCCTGTGCCAATGCATTCTCTTATATGTGCGAGTCGACCATAGGTCGCCTCGCATATATAAGAGAATGCATTGGCCTAACAATTTTTTACAATTTTAATAATTTTTTCTTGTATTCTTTAAATTTTTTATAATTTCACCCATACAGAGCCCCAGACAAACATGAGCAGACGACACTCTTCTATATGCTTCGATATATATGTGTGGGGTTCCCTGCAGGGTAATGGATGTTTTTTTTATTTTATGTCCTAAAAATTGTCAGAAACATTTATTTAAAAAAAATTATAAAAAATTGTTAGGCCAATGCATTCTCTTATATATGCGAGGCGACCTCTGACAACGACGTCACAACGTAGACTTTTGAGTTATTCAGGGATTATCTCTTCCAGGATGTATTATGTAATATATATTTATATGAGTGAGTCACTTGATCATTTATTGGTAACTTTATCATATATTCTCATATAATCTCATATATTCTCATATATTCTCATATATTCTCTTGTGCAATAATGTTGGCAGACGTCATTGTTTTATGATTTGCTTCAATAAATCTTATCTTATCTTATATCATTATATTATATATTTTGTCAAAGACTCTACAGCTAATTGTCTAAGTACACCACGCATGCGCCATGCACTAATGTACATTTGTTTGAATTGCATTAAAGTGATAAGAAACACTGCGGATAGGTGATAAAATAGAAATGGAGAATAATCTTGCTCAAAGTATTTATTTTGACAAATAATATATCCAAATTGGCAACGCACATCGTCATTCTTATATATTAATTAATTGCAGTGATTCTCGAAGGTGAAATCGTTTTCGCTAGTTTATCGCAGAAAGTTGCGTCCCGAATCGAGTAGTAAATATTTACAATTGAGGGTAGTTCAGACGATGATTTCTATGGAGTGGTAAGGTCGATCCGCATGAGATTATCGGCGATGTTACTAAAATGCTACATTCATCCAGTTGATAGCGCCTGAATGCCAACTTATCAGTTTCACATTCCCGAACAAGTATAATATGTATTTAAAAACACCACGAACTGAAAGGATATGCTCTTTATATTAAAGGTCCACTTAATTTTTGAGTCACCAATTATTTTTTTTATAATGACTTGATATACGGATTCAATAACAATCTATGCCATAAAATATGATTAAAATACTATAATTCATCACTATTTGAAACATCTGTGTCTCAGAAGATGCCGACAGAGAAATAGAAAACTGCTGAAAATCCCCCCCCCCATCTGGCACCCAGAATGCAACAGAATTCAAACTTTTTCAATGAAAGGGGAAGAACTCTATCTTTAATATATAGAGTTATTCCCCCTTCATTGAAAATAATACTGATTTTTACTTAAATCTTGATAACAAAACGCGTTGGCAACTCAACAAAAACAACATGTCCACAGTTTATTACACCGGATAAGTTGATAATACAATCTTTTGGGGCTTCCTCTTTCAAATGGTATATGATATGGCATATATATTATATAAAGTAATCTGGGGGTTCAATGGTATATATTATATAAAGTAATCTGGGGGTTCATGGTATATATTATATAAAGTAATCTGGGGGTTCATGGTATATATTATATAAAGTAATCTGGGGGTTCATGGTATATGATATGGCATATATTATATAAAGTAATCTGGGGGTTCATGGTATATGATATGGCATATATTATATAAAGTAATCTGGGTGTTCATGGTATATGATATGGCATATATTATATAAAGTAATCTGGGGGTTCATGGTATATATTATATAAAGTAATCTGGGGGTTCATGGTATATATTATATAAAGTAATCTGGGGGTTCGAAAATTAAGTGGGCCTTTAAAGAACACCAAGTCGAACACATCACGAGATGTAGGGATATGATGTCAATATCATCCGATGTGATATATGGCTGTATAGATACAATGGGTCACAGTCGACTTTGTTAAATATGGACCGTTAGATCAAACCGCGAACCGATATCAAATTATTTCTTGGTCTATACAAGGAAGCATTATATATAACAGTGCGAAAATTAACATCCATCGTAAGCTTTGGTATGCATAAATGTAGGATTTGTCTAATTCAGAGGATTTACGCAATATTCGATTAAACTCAACGCAGAAATGCAGTAACAATGTCGACTATTTGTCAACGCCCAGGTTCGACCTTGACAACGACGATTATGCGACTCGTTGAACGGTTTCATTTTAAAGACGTATCTGACATTCAGTCTGATCGGGCAGCTTATTTCTATAGTATATAAGGATGTAAATGGTTTGGTCAAACACATTGTGGACTGTCCACAATGTCATCAGTGATGATATTAAGAGAATATCAAGAAGTTGAGAATTTCATTTTAATCTTGAGCAAGCAATTTGGAAATATTCGGGTTTATATATCTTGTATTCTTATATGTTGATATGTCTGGTGTGTAATTGACATATATATGAATCGTTTTCTTCGCATAAAAGCATCAGAAAGAAATTTTGCTAGATGTCGAGGAAATGAAATTGGCTCAATAAAAGAGTCGTCGATGTGGTCTGTTCTAATCATGTCGCTAATATATATATCTTGGGACGGAATTTGAAAGCGATAGCCGGATGTATAAGAAATATCAACCTATTATTGGTGTGAAATTTCAAACTAATGTTGTTTGATGTATGCAATTTCCGACTGTTGAAAAATGTTAGCTAAGTATTGTTGTTTTTGTGGGGGGGGGGGGGGGGGTGTTGATACGCCGCTAAACTCCCGTGTCGCCAGGTCCCATATCAGTCCCATGCACATGATAGACAAACTAAAAACGTATGTGAATGTCTAGCAAGCATGTCAGCATGACCTTCATGACCTTCCCCGGCGCGTGACCTTCAACGGCGAGTGACCATTCAGGCGATGCTCATAGGATTACCTATAACTAAATCCTTACTCGTTTATGAGAGCTGTTTTCCGAGACTAGTAGAAATATAGTAGAGCCTCTTTAGAAGGGGAATAAGCTCTGGTTTGCGGATATGTATACGAATGAAACACAGACTGTTGTGTAGAGCGTGTTCCGTGTCCAGTAGAAGATTTTCCGTGTAGATGTTCCGAGTTAGAAGAAGTGTACAAATCTTGAGGAATTAGTCGTTTTAATTTGTACATGGATAAACAGATGTAACAGCAGCAACAATATATATATATACACATAACATCTGTCTAGCATATAATGACCCCGCCGGACCGCATAGCATGCAGCCCGACGGGTAAACTTGTCCGACAGCAATCTTCCAAATTCTGAATCTCTCTAGTGTTTTCTATCTTTGGTTGTTGAGTTGTTTCCGGCCGAAGGCCGGGTAGGATGTTCGGACTGCATTTTGCACGTCCCTTCACCCTTTCTTGGCTTTTCGATGGAGATCGATCTTGTGGCTGTCGTAGTTACTGTGGTTGGAGGCAAGGCGGCGGAAGCGTGGTGGGTGAGTCTGGTGCTGTCGAGGTTATGTTGGTCTGTCTGTTTCGTCTAGTTGGAGGATGGACTTCGTCTTTTTCGTGGTGAGTAGGTGGTTTCTAACTTTGAGTTCCAGGAGGAGTGGGCTGTTGTCTAGTCGGGCTAATGTCATGTTTCTGAGTTTCTATCGTCAATTACCGTAGCTTTTTATATTTTCTTCGATGCAGTTCGCGATTGGTTATAACTGGTGTGATTTCGTTACCAATCCGTTACCCGTTGTTACAACATAGGTGATTGCGTAATTACACATATGTAGAGAAAGCCGCTAACAATATATTCCCATGAATTATTTGTTTCGATAATCTGGATCTTTTTACACAATATATTCTTAATTCGAGCGACTATTCATAAATGGGCTTTTTGCGATAATAACTATGACGCAACGAGACTCCATTGTATAATGTTTTAACAGGTTTTAGAAATTTGCCGAAGGCTACCCATTTACGACAATTGTTGTAATTAGCGCTGATTATGTCAAAGTCGACGTACGTGGTATTGTTATCGGAGCGTGAAATTATCGTACGAGAAATACTCAGTAACGGACTTGTGATAAGTTTGAGCAGGGGGGGATTTATTAACTCTGACACTCGGAAGGGTGGTTTGATATTGTTTGATACATAATCTCAACCACGTAACCACAATTACATAACATATTGGGATATTTAGAAAGTAACTACGCGCCGCGCAGAAAAGGCGATCACGAAATAAGACATAAATTTCAAGACATCCGCTGATAATTTATAAAAAAAAATAGGGTATCGCCCGACAGAAAATGGTGGATTTCACCGATGGTACGCGCATCGCCATGACGCTATCGACTCAAGCGGCGTAACTCTAAATTTATCACACCACGCTTTTCATCTTTTTACAATGGAAAGAAAGTGACAAATATATATTTATTATGAGAAACAATGACCCGAACGCCGTAAAATTAAATTATGTTTTAAACAAAGATAAATGTTGTCTTCCATGAAAACATAACACCTCAAAACCCGCGAAAAACAGCACCCGATCTGTCATATTGTCACATATTGTTGTATATATCATTTTATGTATGCATCTTTGTTTTTTCCGTATTTCATGCTATACCTTAAAGGCCCACTTAATTTTCGAAACCCCCCCCCTACAGGGAGCCCCACACATATATAGAAGCATGTGTACTGAGTGTCGTCTGCTCATGTTTGTCTGGGGCTCTGTATGGGTGAAATTATAAAATTGTTAAAGAATATAAGAATTAAAAAATAAATTGTTATAGAAGGTAAGAACAAATAATAACAAATTTAGGCCAATGCATTCTCTTATATATGCGAGGCGACCTATGGTCGACTCGCATATATAAGAGAATGCATTGGCACAGGGTATTCCATATTATATACCATCTAACCCCCATATTACATTATATAAAATATATGCCATATTATATACCATTGAACCCCCAGATTACATTATATAAAATATATGCCATATTATATACCATTGAACCCCCAGATTACATTATATAAAATATATGCCATATTATATACCATCGAACCCCCAGATTACGTTATATAAAATATATGCCATATTATATACCATCGAACCCCCAGATTACATTATATAAAATATATGCCATATTATATACCATCGAACCCCCAGATTACATTATATAAAATATATGCCACATTATATACCATCGAACCCCCAGATTACATTATATAAAATATATGCCACATTATATACCATTGAACCCTCAGATCACATTATATAAAATATATGCCACATTATATACCATTTGAAAGAGAAAGCTCCAAAACATTGTATTATCAACTTATCCGGTGTAATAAACTGAGGACATGTTGTTTTTGTTGAGTTGCCAACGCGTTTTGTCATCAAGATTGAAGTAAAAATCAGTATTATTTTCAATGCAGGAGTATAACTCTATTTATTAAAGATAGAGTTCTTCCCCTTCCATTAATAAAAATGGTTGAATTCTGTTGCATTCTGGGATCAAGGGGGGGGGGGGGGTCATTCTAATAAAGCTTTAAATGCCCATTTAATTTTCGAACCCCCAGATCACATCTATAAAATATATGCCATATTATACTATTTGAAAGAGGAAGCTCCAAAACATTGTATTATCAACTCATCCGGTGTAATAAACTGTGAACATGTTGTTTTTGTTGAGTTACTGACATGTTTTTTCATTTGGATTGCAGTTCAATTTGAAATATATTCAATTCAGGGGGAATAATTCTAAACCTTAAATGGTGATGAATTATAGTATTTTAATCATATTTTATGTCATAGATTTTTATTAAAACCGTATATCGAGGCACAATAAAAACTCGAAAATTAATTGGGCCTTTAACGTGTCATGCAATGTCATTATGTATTTCTTTGTAACCTGTCCAGTGTCCACACTTGGATGTTTATTATGTATTTCTTTGTAACCTGTCCAGTGTCCACACTTGGATGTTTATTATGTATTTCTTTGTAACCTGTCCAGTGTCCACACTTGGATGTTTATTATGTATTTCTTTGTAACCTGTCCAGTGTCCACACTTGGATGTTTATTATGTATTTCTTTGTAACCTGTCCAGTGTCCACCCTTGGATGTTTATTATGTATTTCTTTGTAACCTGTCCAGTGTCCACACTTGGATGTTTATTATGTATTTCTTTGTAACCTGTCCAGTGTCCACACTTGGATGTTTATTTTGTATTTCTTTGTAACCTGTCCAGTGTCCACACTTGGATGTTTATTATGTATTTCTTTGTAACCTGTCCAGTGTCCACACTTGGATGTTTATTATGTATTTCTTTGTAACCTGTCCAGTGTCCACACTTGGATGTTCATTATGTATTTCTTTGTAACCTGTCCAGTGTCCACACTTGGATGTTTATTATGTATTTCTTTGTAACCTGTCCAGTGTCCACACTTGGATGTTTATTATGTATTTCTTTGTAACCTGTCCAGTGTCCACACTTGGATGTTCATTATGTATTTCTTTGTAACCTGTCCAGTGTCCACACTTGGATGTTTATTATGTATTTCTTTGTAACCTGTCCAGTGTCCACACTTGGATGTTTATTATGTATTTCTTTGTAACCTGTCCAGTGTCCACACTTGGATGTTTATTATGTATTTCTTTGTAACCTGTCCAGTGTCCACACTTGGATGTTTATTATGTATTTCTTTGTAACCTGTCCAGTGTCCACACTTGGATGTTCATTATGTATTTCTTTGTAACCTGTCCAGTGTCCACACTTGGATGTTTATTATGTATTTCTTTGTAACCTGTACAGTGTCCACACTTGGATGTTTATTATGTATTTCTTTGTAACATGTCCAGTGTCCACACTTTGATGTTTATTATGTATTTCTTTGTAACCTGTCCAGTGTCCACACTTGGATGTTTATTATGTATTTCTTTGTAACCTGTCCAGTGTCCACACTTGGATGTTTATTTTGTATTTCTTTGTAACCTGTCCAGTGTCCACACTTGGATGTTTATTATGTATTTCTTTGTAACCTGTCCAGTGTCCACACTTGGATGTTTATTATGTATTTCTTTGTAACCTGTCCAGTGTCCACACTTGGATGTTCATTATGTATTTCTTTGTAACCTGTCCAGTGTCCACACTTGGATGTTTATTATGTATTTCTTTGTAACCTGTCCAGTGTCCACACTTGGATGTTTATTATGTATTTCTTTGTAACCTGTCCAGTGTCCACACTTGGATGTTCATTATGTATTTCTTTGTAACCTGTCCAGTGTCCACACTTGGATGTTTATTATGTATTTCTTTGTAACCTGTACAGTGTCCACACTTGGATGTTTATTATGTATTTCTTTGTAACATGTCCAGTGTCCACACTTTGATGTTTATTATGTATTTCTTTGTAACCTGTCCAGTGTCCACACTTGGATGTTTATTATGTATTTCTTTGTAACCTGTCCAGTGTCCACACTTGGATGTTTATTATGTATTTCTTTGTAACCTGTCCAGTGTCCACACTTGGATGTTTATTATGTATTTCTTTGTAACCTGTCCAGTGTCCACACTTGGATGTTTATTATGTATTTCTTTGTAACCTGTCCAGTGTCCACACTTGGATGTTTATTATGTATTTCTTTGTAACCTGTCCAGTGTCCACACTTGGATGTTTATTATGTATTTCTTTGTAACCTGTCCAGTGTCCACCCTTGGATGTTTATTATGTATTTCTTTGTAACCTGTCCAGTGTCCACACTTGGATGTTTATTATGTATTTATTTGTAACCTGTCCAGTGTCCACACTTGGATGTTCATTATGTATTTCTTTGTAACCTGTCCAGTGTCCACACTTCGATGTTTATTATGTATTTCTTTGTAACCTGTCAAGTGTCCACACTTGGATGTTTATTATGTATTTCTTTGTAACCTGTCCAGTGTCCACACTTGGATGTTTATTATGTATTTCTTTGTAACCTGTCCAGTGTCCACACTTGGATGTTCATTATGTATTTCTTTGTAACCTGTCCAGTGTCCACACTTGGATGTTTATTATGTATTTCTTTGTAACCTGTCCAGTGTCCACACTTGGATGTTTATTATGTATTTCTTTGTAACCTGTCCAGTGTCCACACTTGGATGTTTATTATGTATTTCTTTGTAACCTGTCCAGTGTCCACACTTGGATGTTTATTATGTATTTCTTTGTAACCTGTCCAGTGTCCACACTTGGATGTTTATTATGTATTTCTTTGTAACCTGTCCAGTGTCCACACTTGGATGTTTATTATGTATTTCTTTGTAACCTGTCCAGTGTCCACACTTGGATGTTTATTATGTATTTCTTTGTAACCTGTCCAGTGTCCACACTTGGATGTTTATTATGTATTTCTTTGTAACCTGTCCAGTGTCCACACTTGGATGTTTATTATGTATTTCTTTGTAACCTGTCCAGTGTCCACACTTGGATGTTTATTATGTATTTCTTTGTAACCTGTCCAGTGTCCACACTTGGATGTTTATTATGTATTTCTTTGTAACCTGTCCAGTGTCCACACTTGGATGTTTATTATGTATTTCTTTGTAACCTGTCCAGTGTCCACACTTGGATGTTTATTATGTATTTCTTTGTAACCTGTCCAGTGTCCACACTTGGATGTTTATTATGTATTTCTTTGTAACCTGTCCAGTGTCCACACTTGGATGTTTATTATGTATTTCTTTGTAACCTGTCCAGTGTCCACACTTGGATGTTTATTATGTATTTCTTTGTAACCTGTCCAGTGTCCACACTTGGATGTTTATTATGTTTTTCTTTGTAACCTGTCCAGTGTCCACAATTGGATGTTCATTATGTATTTCTTTGTAACCTGTCCAGTGTCCACACTTGGATGTTTATTATGTATTTCTTTGTAACCTGTCCAGTGTCCACACTTGGATGTTTATTATGTATTTCTTTGTAACCTTTCCAGTGTCCACACTTGGATGTTTATTATGTATTTCTTTGTAACCTGTCCAGTGTCCACACTTGGATGTTTATTATGTATTTCTTTGTAACCTGTCCAGTGTCCACACTTGGATGTTTATTATGTATTTCTTTGTAACCTGTCCAGTGTCCACACTTGGATGTTTATTATGTATTTCTTTGTAACCTGTCCAGTGTCCACACTTGGATGTTTATTATGTATTTCTTTGTAACCTGTCCAGTGTCCACACTTGGATGTTTATTATGTATTTCTTTGTAACCTGTCCAGTGTCCACACTTGGATGTTTATTATGTATTTCTTTGTAACCTGTCCAGTGTCCACACTTGGATGTTTATTATGTATTTCTTTGTAACCTGTCCAGTGTCCACACTTGGATGTTCATTATGTATTTCTTTGTAACCTGTCCAGTGTCCACACTTGGATGTTTATTATGTATTTCTTTGTAACCTGTCCAGTGTCCACACTTGGATGTTTATTATGTATTTCTTTGTAACCTGTCCAGTGTCCACACTTGGATGTTTATTATGTATTTCTTTGTAACCTGTCCAGTGTCCACACTTGGATGTTTATTATGTATTTCTTTGTAACCTGTCCAGTGTCCACACTTGGATGTTTATTATGTATTTCTTTGTAACCTGTCCAGTGTCCACACTTGGATGTTTATTATGTATTTCTTTGTAACCTGTCCAGTGTCCACACTTGGATGTTCATTATGTATTTCTTTGTAACCTGTCCAGTGTCCACACTTGGATGTTTATTATGTATTTCTTTGTAACCTGTCCAGTGTCCACACTTGGATGTTCATTATGTATTTCTTTGTAACCTGTCCAGTGTCCAGACTTGGATGTTTATTGCAATAAAGTTATCTATCTATCTATCTCTCGTTTAACCCTTTTAGTGCCAGGGGCCGATCCCATCGGCCCTAATTTATGGTCTGTTTTTGGGTTAGGCCAATGCATTCTCTTATATATGCGAGGCGACCTATGGTCGACTCGCATATATAAGAGAATGCATTGGCACAGGGTATATGGGTCGATACAAAAATCGGATCTGGCACTCAAAGGGTTAAACATATCGCTGTATCTTTCAAATAACTCGGATGTCGGGTGGTGATTGGTTTCAGATACAAATCGATATATTGGGATATGTTATATGATTCTGAACCACACTCCGACACGATCTGTCCACTTGGTGTATATAATGTGTAGTAGGTCCCCCTGGTGTGTATAATGAGTATATTAGGTCCCCGAAACAGTGGAAATTCGTCTTTATCGTTTGGCAGCCCCTTTTTCTAATGTGCCACATGCTTTCGGGAGCCAGCATATACCAATTACCTCCCTTATAAGTTATATAGATATCATCCCCGTATGTATGAGCCAGCATATACCAACCCCGCTGTATAACCCTCCCTTATAAGTTATATAGATATCATCCCCGTATGTATGATGTAACTTCATGGAAGTCAACCTGCATGGACTTACAAAGTCTATTCTACAATGAACACAAGAAGAAATCCACTTTGATCGTCTCGATTAAGTTAAACGCCCCATCTATCTAAGTTTGTCATAAAATATAAAGTATAATACGGTTAATGAAGCGTTTAAGTACTGTTGCACCGTTGTTTTGAAGCCACCGAATCATGAAATTGGTCGCTGATTCGTCAGAACGATTGTGTCGTCTTATGCAGTATGTCGTAAGCATGGAATCCTGTTTAACGGAGCGGTAATCAAGCAGAACTAATAATTGAACTTCACCTGTAATTCACCTGTATATAGATGTATCGCAGAGAAAGGAATCTTACTGCCAAAAGGTTTACGGAAATCATACACACTCAGGGTGAGTACACCAGTCAGAAATAATAACAGGTACATGTATATTTTTACCCTGTGCCAATGCATTCTCTTATATATGCGAGTCGACCATAGGTCGCCTCGCATATATAAGAGAATGCATTGGCCTAAAAAAAAATTATAATTTTTTCTTACAATTTTTAGGACATAAAATAAAAAAACATCCATTACCCTGCAGGGAGCCCCACACATATATAGAAGCATATAGAAGAGTGTCGTCTGCTCATGTTTGTCTGGGGCTCTGTATGGGTGAAATTATAAAATTGTTAAAGAATACAAGAAAAATTATTAAAATTGTAAAAAATTGATAGGCCACTGCATTCTCTTATATATGCGAGGCGACCTATGGTCTACTCGCATATATAAGAGAATGCATTGGCACAGGGTATTTACAAGAAAAGGCGTTTGTTCCGTTTTATGTTCCACTTCGATTTTGATCGTGTCCCCCTTCGATTCCGATTTTGAAATGATTTTGGAAGTTGAAAAGGTGGGAAAACTAGAATAAATGGCTGCGCAGGCGAGTTTCTTAACATGTGTTTTGGTCATTTTTGGGATGATATATGATTATAGCTCATGTCGAACTGTTATTTCACTCTTATATTTGCGCTCAAGTGGCATTTCATCTCATTCGTGTGTTATTGCAATGTATAAATGTTGAGTGGATTTCTTGCGAACTAACTGACATATCGTAATGGAATCTTCAGATTTATAATAATTGTGTACCTTTGGTTATACATGCGGCAAATCAGCACGTTCTTATAACCGCTTCCATGTGAAAAATGCAGGACAATTTCACCCGAAAATGTCCCACTTCTTAGAAGATTTTTGTTTCCATGATCACTTCCTTCTTTGCTGTTCCACTTCTTTAATGATTAATCAAATGTCTGAGGGCTCAAAACGCATCGGATTCGGTTCCTATTCCCTCCTACTTCAACAAACCGTTATTTGATACACATTAAATTGATTAGAGAGAAAACGGAGCATATTGGACGGTACAAACTGGAAATCTTATATACACACATGTAACTTAAAATCATTCAAACCTATCCGTTTTCTGTCAGACAATCGACATTGCCCGTGGGAAATTGTCCCAAAGATAACTGTCGAAGGAACATCAACCAGTCATCCAATATACCGGATTCACGGGGTTCACCAGCCACTTGCGGAATAAGATAACGCATCTCTGTTATTAACGCCCCCGGTGTATACTGTTCTACAGATTTTAGAAAGCTGTGGTCCGCTGGGCATTTTATAAATAGATAATGGGTTTTTCCCCGGTTATTTTGGGCGCATTAAAGTTGTACTGCGACCCCCAAGCCCGGTAAAAGCTGTAGTTGGAATTTCAATTTCGTTTATTTATTGTCGTTGATTTTGGTTTGTCATAAGCTATGCCAATTACAAATAGAAGAAATGAAAAATATAATTTGTAAAATGCGTATGTCAATTGATAGGTGTTGTCTGAGTGTAGTCTGAGACAGCCGAGTCAGCCACCGGTTCGTTAATTAGGTGCTGATCGGCGTGACAGTTTGCAGTAGGTCCCCCTATTTGTGGAGATATTTGCGAAAGTCCCCGAATTCGCGGAGGTCCCCTAAAATGGTCGAAATATGTTGATTTTAATGAGGGAACGGGTGCGTATATCTCAATTGATACGTATTTTAAAGAGGTTAGTCGGATACAGCCGAGTCCGCAACGGTTCGTTAATTGGTGCTGATCGGTGTGACAATTTGCAGTAGGTCCCTATTTGCGGACGTCCCCGAATTCGCGGAGTTCCCCTAAAATGGTCGAAATATGTTGATTTTAATGAGTGTGCGTATATGTCAATTGATAAGCATTTTAAACAAATAACGACACGATCATCATAATAGTGGTTTGTTCTATCAATCAAATCATCATCTTCATCATCATCATCATAATACGGAACAAGTCTTGCGATTTTTCGTCCAATAACATTATTTGCAATGTTTGTTTACAAATATATGTATCGTCATTCGATATTTACTTGTGAGTCACTTGAACATATTACTAACTAATTTTTGTCGTCGAACTCGTATTTTATATAATAGAAGAATGAGTCTATGTATATTTTGAATTGATCGAGTGTTGGAGCCTCAACAGCGAAGCCTGGCAGAGAGTTCCAGCTATTTACCAGCTATTTACCACCCTCTGCGTGAAGAAATATTTTCCTAAATCTGTGGCTTTTTTATTATGCCCTCTTGTTCTTCCTGATGATTGTCTTTCTAATAGGTCACAGGCATTGATATTGTAATGACCATTCAACAGTTTATATACCTCGATTAGATCTCCTCTAAATCTTCGATATTTTAAAGACATCAGATTGAGTCTTATCATTCGGTCTCGGTAGCATAGAGTTTTGATTTGACGAACTAGTTTCGTTGCTTTTCTTTGTATTTCTCTAAGACAATGCTTTGATATTTGTGATGTGGGCTCCATGCAGTCTGGGTGAACGTCGACTCTATATTTGAAATCTAGAGTCTGGAGCTAATGTCGCCAAAACCATTTCTATTCAGCGAAGAGCTTCCCCAAAATGACGTCACGGTTTTTAAAAAATACATCGATGATTGACAGGTGTCCCCACGTGTTATTTGTTGTGCTTCGCAATAGGCCCGTGTCGCGACATAAACTTACAGAAGATAATATTTGTCGTGTGTGCGACTATTCTTTTTCGGGAGATGAACTCGCTGCATCAACCGGAAAGCTGCATCCGAGAGCAAAAAATAAGGTCGTCATCAAAAATGATGCTTTAGAACTATTTAAAAGCATAAAATTAAGTCATTTCCTCGGTGTTTAACTTTCAGATGACTTTTTTACGACAAATAATTTGATTTGCAAACCATGTTACAATAAAGTAAATCAAATACACGGACATGAGTGAGTTCTATTTATATTTATGGGAGGCCGAGTTGGTACCATGCGCAGGCCTATCTATCAGGTCTAGCACATCCTTCAAATTAATCCGAATCGTACCGAATATATAATTTCGAAGCCATTTTTTCTGTCTCTGTTGTATTTGCAAGCATCGCTTTCGATCGGAGAAATACCGACTCTGTTACATTTAGAGGTGACATTATGGGAGTCTCCGCCCACTAACACTTGTTTATTAACCCATGCGGTTTCATTGGACGGAAAATAATTTACGCAATCAATCAGATTACGGAATCCCGAGGACTTGGAAATGAGATAGCGATGTTATCCGCCAGACCTAATATTCAATGTTGTAATGAATATTTAGGTATGAGTTTACTCAGACTGGGCTCCATGCAGAGTTACAGTATGCGATGATAGGTCTCACATGCTTATGTAGAGCGATTAGAAAGTGTCGATGTCCAAGTTCGTGAAAGTTCTATTGACTATGCCGATGATTTGAGAAGCTTTATTGTTTTAGGATATTGTAGAAAGACCAATCTGGCCGTGTCAAATTGAGCTATAGCGATGGGATATCTCGCAGGACAACACATTTCGGGTTTTCGTGGGGTGTGTATTCGCTGGATGTCTTATAGTTGCAGTATGTAACTATTATGACCGCGTTAATTGCGTTCGATGTTTAGGTATGAACAATGGCTGGGCCATGCACACTTGAAGATTTTATGGCGGTTACACAATTTTTGATCCGCATTTAGAAGTTTTCTGGTTTGGTGAATGATAAACCTGCAGTAATAAGCCGTAGTTTTTTGTAATAATTTGAAGGATTAGTTGTTTTAACGGAATTCTGAGGCCAATGTAACCAATATATTTTCTATTATATTGGCCAATGTAACCAATATATTTTCTATTATAATTTATCTTTATGGATAATAATATGATCTTGAGGGCGTTACCATTTCTGACTATGCATGGTTTTCTTGTCACGTGTTACACTTCCCTTGTCGAATTTTGTATGTCGATACTGACGTCCATATAGCCTCGATTGTGTCATTTTGAATGGAGCCTTTTTACAGTGCACATCTTTCATCGGATGCCTTCACACCCAATCTCACGGTCCGGTAGAGCGCCCTTCCATTAGTAGACATTACACCATCTTCTTTGATCAGCAAGATATGTAAGATGCACTTCAGTAGCATGGAGATATGATGTCTTTGACGACTCGTGCTTCGCGGGGCAGTACACGTAATAACATAGGTAATTATGAATTATGAATTAATATTACCCATAATAATTTGTGGAAATAATACACTCTAAATTATGAATATTCAAAAGATATATAAGATGATGAGTGTCTATATCAGTGGGAATATTATGGAGAAAGTTTAATGATATATGGGCAATTTACCCAATATTTGTTAGCATTTAGTCACTGTTAAATATCTAACATTTAGTCACTGTTAAATATCTAAATTACTCAAAATCACTAAAACGATCATTTCGAAAGGATTCCATGTAAAAACTTAATGAATTTCTGTCTTGGACGTAGAACATTTATAACCGATAAGAAGTGGAACGTGCTGGATTTATGGAGCTAAGAAGTGGAACCCATGTGGTCCGGCGACACTGTACTCTCTATTGGCCATAAATATAACTCTATAAGAGCCATTTCCACTATTTTGTCGGTCACTGAAAAAAAATGTGAGATTTGTTAGTGATCAGTGTCATTGACCACATTGTGATGGTTACAGTTATGCCCTGTGCCAATGCATTCTCTTATATATGCGAGTCGACCATAGGTCGCCTCGCATATATAAGAGAATGCATTGGCCTAAAAAAAATCTTTTTTTAACACTTTTTACCATTTTTTCTCACATTCTTTAACAATTTTATAATTTTGAATGTGTTAAGCCAATGCATTCTCGTATATATGCGAGGCGACCTATGGTCGACTCGCATATATAAGAGAATGCATTGGCACAGGGTAAAATAGATAGTCGTTGAGTATTATAAAATCTCACTTCGCTAATTTATTGTCCAGATCACGTGTTTGTGTGCGGCTGCCTCCATCATGTCCAAAAATCGCTAAGAAGGCAGGGGGAGTCGGAAAAAATTTGCAGGCACGTATGCTGATTTTTGACTTTCGACCCTTGATGGGACCCACCCACCCCCACGTCCAAATTTGTTTCCGTTTTTGGCAGTTTTTTCCGACCATTTTTGAACCCACCCCCTTTTAACACTAAAACAGAGATTTGCGGGGGAAAATTCACTGTAAACAGCTGTATATGAATTTCTGTGCATACTATTAGTCATGGATGTTAACATTGACATGTAAATAGGAACAAGTCATTTTGGGGTCATTCGGTCAAAAATAACATGGCTGCCAGCAACCATCTTGGATTTCAAAATTCAATCCATTAGCATGGGCTACAGGTTATACCGTTTGTCTAATCATCATGAAATTTGTCATTTATGTTAATATTGGCATATAGATGTGTTTTAAGCCAAACTCATTGCAAAAACAGTCAAAAAGACTTGCAGGAAAACTATTTTTGAGTTGCGGAAAAAAATATTTGTTGGTCCTATCGACCACCCACCACCCCCGGCATACGTGACGGGAAAAACTTGTTTCCACCCCCCCCCCCCCGAAGAAGGTAAACAAAAATCATCATCGGAGTGGAACAAAAAAATGGACAGGAATTATCTTCGGGGAACAGATGAGCAATAGAGAGTATGTACAACCATTTGAAAGAGGAAGCTCCAAAACTTTAATTATCAACTTATCCGGTGTAATAAACTGTGGACATGTAACTTATCCGGTGTAATAAACTGTGGACATGTAACTTATCCGGTGTAATAAACTGTGGACATGTTGCTTTTGTTGAGTTGCCAACGCGTTTTGTTAACTAGATTGCAATAAAAAGCAGTATTATTTTCAATGCAGGGGGAATAACCCATATATATTAAAGATAGAGTGGTTCCCCTTCCATTGAAAAAGTTTGAATTTTGTTGCATTTTGGGAGGCAACGGGGGAAAGTCATTCTATGATTTCATCAGTTTTCTATTTCTCTGTGAACATCTTCTGAGACACATATGTTTCAAATAGTGATGAATTATAGTATTTTAGTCATATGTTATGGCATAGATTGTTATTAAAACCGTATATCAACGCATTATAAAACGAGAGGCCGATCACGATCGGCAGATGTTTAACCCATACCTTGGCGATAGTGATCAGCTATTTTCAGCTTGGATGATAAAATCCATAAGCCATAACTCCACAATTAGAATTCTAACCGTATTTTGGGCTGAGAAACTCACATACCAAATTTACATACATCTCAATAAAACGAGATATACCACTGGCAGATGAAAGGCATTTCTGTTAAAGTATCAGGAATGTTGAGAAGGATTCATTTTTAACTACAAAAATCCATACAAGTGAAGGAGAAACATGGCAATATAAATAGGAGAATGATTACATGAAAAATATACACAGGCATAAAATTGATGACCAGGGTTAACAATTTTAACTCTATAAAATTAGGGGACTGTACCACGTTATGTCACTTGAATATTTATTTGATATGCTAAACCAGAGAGCTATGCCAGAGTTGATAAACACTGGGCCAACACTGTCCACACACTATGGAAATGCAATAAACAACAGACAGATATTAAAGTCTGCTTAAATTCTAAAAAACATCATTACAAATCAAAAATAGACTATTCCAATTTATAGTTTTAGAACTGAATGGGACAGTCTATTGATTCATGAATGGGTTACATCTTACACTGATGGCTAAAAAATAACTCTAATTCCATAATACAGATTTAACTCTCGTCTCTCTCATAGCTAAACTGATATCACTGGTAATTAATTGTAGACTGCTATTGTTATCCTGTGAGCCTAACAATCTCAAATCTATTCAATTCTTAGTTGAAAAAGGGCCATAACTCTGGTATAAAATATCGGATCTAACCCATATTCAAACTCGATCTGTATTTTGAGTTGAGAAACTCACATACATACCTTTGGTTCCTATCAGATGAACAATGGTTGATCTATCGAAGCATGCATGAATTATATGTCAAAGGGCCATAACTCCTTTAAACAATATCGGATCAAACCGCCAATATGGACCTACTGCAAATTACAGTCATCTTCATTGGTTTTACGGTTTAGTTATTAGTTTTACATTCATCTCCATTGGTTTTACGGTTTTAGTTCATTATGGTTTTAGTTACCTTACTCGTATTTAAATTCGCGCAGTACTATTTTTCGCGCACCCGTCGGTGCTGCGCGAACTTAAAACTGAGCGAAAAATAGTACGACTCGGAATTTGAAATATACCACAGGGAAAACAAGAGAGTTATCTCGATGTATTACATACATTACGAAAAGTTGGACATTTCATAGACAATTACGCCTATATATGTAGGCCTATGTTATATTCGGTCAACCTATATAAAAAATCAAAACCATCACCCAATGCCAAGCGACGTACAAATCATGGTAACGTCGACAATGGTTGAAATGCTTGTAAGAAATGCACATATTCTAGATTGCATGGGCATGAAAGCACACCCCAACAAATTGACCACATGGAGTGACAGCGTGACATCCAGTGAGTTAGCTATGTCACCACAACCGGCAACCAAATGTCACCACAACCGGCAACCAAATGTATGTCACCACAACCGGCAACCAAATGTATGTCACCACAACCGGCAACCAAATGTATGTCACCACAACCGGCAACCAAATGTATGTCACCACAACCGGCAACCAAATGTATGTCACCACAACCGGCAACCAAATGTATGTCACCACAACCGGCAACCAAATGTATGTCACCACAACCGGCAACCAAATGTATGTCACCACAACCGGCAACCAAATGTATGTCACCACAACCGGCAACCAAATGTATGTCACCACAACCGGCAACCAAATGTATGTCACCACAACCGGCAACCAAATGTATGTCACCACAACCGGCAACCAAATGTATGTCACCACAACCGGCAACCAAATGTATGTCACCACAACCGGCAACCAAATGTATGTCACCACAACCGGCAACCAAATGTCACCACAACCGGCAACCAAATGTTAGCTATGTCACCACAACCGGCAACCAGTCAGTTAGCTATGTCACCACAACCGGCAACCAAATGTATGTCACCACAACCGGCAACCAAATGTATGTCACCACAACCGGCAACCAAATGTATGTCACCACAACCGGCAACCAAATGTATGTCACCACAACCGGCAACCAAATGTATGTCACCACAACCGGCAACCAAATGTATGTCACCACAACCGGCAACCAAATGTCACCACAACCGGCAACCAAATGTTAGCTATGTCACCACAACCGGCAACCAGTCAGTTAGCTATGTCACCACAACCGGCAACCAAATGTATGTCACCACAACCGGCAACCAAATGTATGTCACCACAACCGGCAACCAAATGTATGTCACCACAACCGGCAACCAAATGTTCATTCGCGGTTGTGCTTTTTTCTGTTTTCGAGTTCATTGCATTGATGGCCAGTCCATAACTACTTCAATATAAGAGTCATTACTTGGAGCGTATAAACATCAATCATCACAACAAAATGACGAGGCAGTTATGTTTTACACGATATAAATCCATTGTGATCGTGTTTATTGTACATATGTATCTTCAGAAATGACTGGGAACTGAAACTGTGATAAGATCCAAGACTTTCACGAAAATAGTTTTGTCAGTTTTGAATTCGCGCAGATAGGTGCGCGAATTTAAAGTGCGCGAATTCAAAACTGAGCGAAAAATAGTACTGCGCGAATTTAAATACGAGTAAGGTATTAGTTTTAGTTAATTACGGTTTGAGTTATTAGTTTTACATTCATCTTCATTCGTTTTACTTCATCTTCATTGGTTTGACAATAAGGTCCATTAGTTTGAATCCGATAATCATTGATCGTGGGAAATCGTCTATTGGTTTGAAATATGTATATTGATTAAGAAAATATGGCTATTGAAACGGAATGTACGTTTATTGAATATGCGATAGCTGTACTAATTGTTTGTTATTATATATTAGTTGAACAATAAATACTATTAAATTAAAATAGAACATTAATTCTGCATCGGTAAACATTGATTATGAATCTATATCTATTAAAACGGAATTCTCTCTTATTGAATCCAAGAACGACTATTGGTTTGAAAATGGAGACTATTGGTTTGAAATAGATTGCTATTAAAACGGGATAGACTTATATTGAATGTGCGATGCATGTAATTGTTTTCACAAACCACCATTAGCTTTTATTTCATGTAATTTCCGACCGAATGGCCGCCCATAAGGGCATCCATCTTTTCTGAACTTTTCGTACGGTTCAATTTCAAAGGAAGATAATTGATACCTTGATTTAGATGACATGTTTTTGTAAAAGAAAAAAAATCAAGATTATGAGTATAACCCATTTTATGTTAGAATTAATCGATAGCCGATGTAAACAGTCGGCGATGTAGAAAGTCGGCGATGTAAACAGTCGGCGGTGTAAACATTCAGCGATATAAACAGTCAGCGATATAAACAGTAGGCGATGTAAACAGTCAGCGATGTAAAAATTAAACAGTCAGCGATGTAAAAATTAAAGTCGGCGATGTAAACAGTCGGCGATGTAAACAGTCAGCGATATAAACAGTCAGCGATGTAAACAGTCGGCGATGTAAACAGTCGGCGATGTCGGCGACGTAAACAGTCGGCGATGTAAACAGTCGGCGATGAAAACAGTCCGCAATGTAAGCAGTGAGTGATTTAAACAGTCAGCTATGTAAACAGTCAGCGATATAAACAGTCAGCGATATAAACAGTCAGCGATGTAAACCGTCGGCGATGTAAACAGTCAGCGATGTAAACAGTCAATGATTTAAACAGTCCGCGATGTAAACAGTCGGTGATGTAAACAGTCGGCGATGTAAACAGTCGGCGATGCAAACAGTCGGCGATGTAAACAGTCGGCGATGAAAACAGTCGGCGATGTAAACAGTCGGCGATGAAAACGGTCGGCGATGAAAACAGTCGGCGATGTAAATAGTCGGCGAAGAAAACAGTCAGCGATGTAAACAGTCGGCGATGTAAACAGTCGGTGATGTAAACAGTCGGCGATGTAAACAGTCGGCTATGTAAACAGTCGACGATGTAAACAGTCGGTGATGTAAACAGTCGGTGATGTAAACAGTCGGCGATGTAAACAGTCGGTGATGTAAACAGTCGGCGATGTAAACAGTCGGTGATGAAAACAGTCGGCGATATAAACAGTCTCTTTCAGATCCCATGTTCTTATCCGTGTTATACACACATTGTTAACGTTAGGGGAACCCAGATGACCGGTGGCACACCATTGACACATATGCACATAATTAAACTGAGTGGGGTATATTTCGTCCCACATAAGAACCCCCCGTGCGTAAGGATCGAATTTCGGCCGTACACTGGGACGTATATTGTCCATATCTGTAATCGTATTCGTGATTTTGCGAAATGTCTCTAATTAACATTTTAATTTTCAGACAGGCAACATGGAATCTGGAGGAAAATACAAATGTACGTTATCGCCGGAGGTAAGGAAGAAAGCAGAGAAGGAACTGAATGAGACGGAAGAGTCAAGGCCGAAGAAAATCAAGGAATTACGCAAGCTAGTCTTAGGGAACAAGGGTATGTTGTTAGGGGAAAATGGTATGTTGCTAGGGAAAGAGGGTATGCTGTTAGGGGACAAGGGTATGTTGTTAGGGAACAAGGGTGGGTTGTTAGGGAACGATGGTAGGTTGTTAGGGAACAAGGATAGCATGTTAGGGAACAATGGTATGTTGTTAGGGAACAAGGGTGGAATGTTAGGGAACAAGGGTATGTTGTTAGGGAACACGGGTAGCCTGTTAGGGAACAAGTGTGTGTTGTTATGGAAGTGTAAGCTTGTAATACTTCAATAGCATTCAATAACATGTTTTGTTTCGTTTTTCCATGCTACTGATGAAATTCAATTCGATTTTTTAAATTGGCACGGTGTTTTGGCACCGTTCAGGATTATTTTCACGTGGCCTACTGTGCACTTGACTGATTAACATGGAACGTTTCAACTTGTCCTATACCGCCGGTGGGGTGTCTCGAAAACTGCAAGACTTTTTCCAATAAAAGCCGCTCGACTATCACGAAATTGACCTAATATAGTTTGGCCACGGTGGCAACGCTAAACACACCACGGTTAAGTAGTGGAGACTTGTTTTGTCCAGCTGAATCGGCGGGGGGGGGGGGGTGAACAAATATTTCCGGCACGTATGCCGGGGTGGGTGGTCAAAACCACCAACAAGCAATTTTTTCTGCAACTAAAAAAAAAAATTCCTGCTTGTTTATTAGTGTTTTGGCAATGAGTTGGGCTTCAAAACCACTTTGAATGAGAGAAATAATGTAATTCTAACTGATAAACTGACTGCAGGCAGTTATCGTGTTGTATTTTGTTGCAAATTTTGAAATCCAAGATGGCTTCTGGCAGCCATGTTTTTTTGGCCGAATGACCTCAAAATGACTCATTCCTATTTATAATGACGCTAAATTATTTAAAGGCCCGCTTAATGTTCGAGTCACCGATTATTTTGTATAGTGCCTTGATGTACGGTTTTAACAACAACAATATATGCCATAAAATATACAGACATGACAATTGGAACTTATTCCCTATTCCTTATTCCTTATTTTCAAAAATGTCGTTTTCGACCGATTAGACGGCATGGTTGGGTGGCCCGCCCCAAATACCACCTAG
This sequence comes from Siphonodentalium dalli, assembly GCA_032622095.1. Lineage (NCBI taxonomy): Eukaryota > Metazoa > Mollusca > Scaphopoda > Gadilida > Siphonodentaliidae > Siphonodentalium > Siphonodentalium dalli. The sequence continues at coordinate 3,786,679 of CP136069.1, forward strand.
AAACACCCCGACCCCCCACCCATCACCCCCGGGGGGTGCCACCCCGAGGGGGTGAAAATGGGGTGTGGACCATTTTCGAGAACGGTAAGGATTTCGACCGATTTGACGGCATGGGTGGGTGGCCCGCCCCAAATACCACCTAGAAACACCCCGACCCCCCACCCATCACCCCCGGGGGGTGCCACCCCGAGGGGGTGAAAATGGGGTGTGGACCATTTTCGAGAACGGTAAGGATTTCGACCGATTTGACGGCATGGGTGGGTGGCCCGCCCCAAATACCATCTAGAAACACCCCGACCCCCCACCCATTACCCCGGGGGTGCCACCCCGAGGGGGTGAAAATGGGGTGTGGCCCATTTTCGAGAACGGTAAGGATTTCGACCGATTTGACGGCATGGGTGGGTGGCCCGCCCCAAATACCACCTAGAAACACCCGGACCCCCCACCCATCACCCCCGGGGGTGCCACCCCGAGGGGGTGAAAATGGGGTGTGGACCATTTTCGAGAACGGTAAGGATTTCGACCGATTTGACGGCATGGTTGGGTGGCCCGCCCCAAATACCACCTAGAAACACCCCGACCCCCCACCCATCACCCCCGGGGGGTGCCACCCCGAGGGGGTGAAAATGGGGTGTGGACCATTTTCGAGAACGGTAAGGATTTCGACCGATTTGACGGCATGGGTGGGTGGCCCGCCCCAAATACCACCTAGAAAAACCCCGACCCCCCACCCATCACCCCCGGGGGGTGCCACCCCGAGGGGGTGAAAATGGGGTGTGGACCATTTTCGAGAACGGTAAGGATTTCGACCGATTTGACGGCATGGGTGGGTGGCCCGCCCCAAATACCATCTAGAAACACCCCGACCCCCCACCCATCACCCCGGGGGGTGCCACCCCGAGGGGGTGAAAATGGGGTGTGGACCATTTTCGAGAACGGTAAGGATTTTTGGCTCCCATAATGCAACAGAATTCAAACTAAAGTCTTAGGGAACAAGGGTATGTTGTTAGGGAAAATGGTATGTTGCTAGGAAAAGAGGGTAGGTTGTTAGGGAACAATGGTAGGTTGTTAGAGAACAAGGATAGCCTGCTAGGGAACAAGGGTGGAATGTTAGGGAACAAGGGTATGATGTAAGAAGAATATATCATATATGGATGAATCCGTGTCCCATTTCACATAGCATAACACATTTCTAAACAGGTGCATGTGCTTAGCTATGCTTCTCCGATATTCCACAAGCTGGTGCAACCGAAATGTCATCGGCAGTGGTTGCATAAGTTGTAACAACATAATACCCAGAATGCAACAGCTCGCGGTAATACTTTCATGCAGTACCCTGTGCCAATGCATTCTCTTATATATGCGAGTCGACCATAGGTCGCCTCGCATATATAAGAGAATGCATTGGCCTAACAATTTTTTATCTTTTTTTTTTTAATAACAATTTTTAGGACAGAAAATAAAAAACATCCAGAGTGTCAATAACCCTGCAGGGAGCCCCAAACATATAGAATCATATAGAAGAGTGTCGTCTGCTGATGTTTGTCTGGGGCTCTGTATGGGTGAAATTATAAACTTGTTAAAGAATATAAGAAAAAGTTATTAAAATTGTAAAAAATTGTAAAAAATAATAACAAATGCAGACAAATGATAAAAAATTGTTAGGCCAATGAATTCTCTTATATATGCGAGGCGACCTATGGTCGACTCGCATATATAAGAGAATGCATTGGCACAGGGTATTAAACGAATGCCAATTGGTAAAAAAAATGTTTTACTATAGTCAAATGTAGCTACAATAGCTACATATAGCTATTATTTCGCGCTCCGCGTGCATACTGTGTCGCTGTTTCTTGGTATACAGTGGACGATGGGGGTTCTATTTATAGAATTACAATAGCTACATATAGCTATTATTTCGCGCTCCGCGTGCATACTGTGTCGCCGTTTTTTGGTATACAGTGGGCGATGGGGGCTCTATTTATAGAATGGCAATTATTGGGACACATTAAAAGTTGTAGTGCGACCCCGATCCGAGCCTGGTGTAGTTGGGAATTTCAATTTAGTTTATTGGCGTTAACATTATTATGTCGATAATGTCGATTTTTGGTTTGTGGTAAGATATGCCAATTACAAATAACAGAAATGAAAAAGATTCTATAATTACAATCATGGGTATATAATATATGATCTTGAGCGCGTTACCATTTCTGACTATGGTTTTCTTGTAGCTATTATTGGGAGTTACCAGACCTGTTGATATTTTATCTGATGCTGAGTTATTATAAGATGAAGGCCGCTACTCGTATTCATTTAATACCCTGTGCCAATGCATTCTCTTATATATGCGAGTCGACCATATGTCGCCTCGCATATATAAGAGAATGCATTGGCCTAACAATTTGTTATCATTTGTTATTATTTTTTACAATTTTTTACAATTTTAATAATTTTTTCTTATATTCTTTAACAATTTTATAATTTCACCCATACAGAGCCCCAGACAAACATCAGCAGACGACACTCTTATATATATATGCTTCTATATATGTTTGGGGCTCCCTGCAGGGTTATTGACACTCTGGATGTTTTTTTATTTTATGTTCTAAAAATTGTTAAAGAATGTAAGACAAATTTATATAAAAAAAAATGAAAAACAATTGTTAGGCCAATGCATTCTCTTATATATGCGATGCGACCTATGGTCGACTCGCATATATAAGAGAATGCATTGGCACAGGGTATACTAGTAGTATGCAGTCTCTCCGAATACCTATTGAGGTGATATAGTCTTACATCACAAGCAGGAGTATTAGCATGCGGCCGAACACAGTTAAGATGGTTTTCGAGGATATCTGCCGCCTTAGATTCTTGAGCGCGTTACCAATTCTGACTATGGTTTTCTTGTAGCTATTATTGGGAATAACCAGACCTGTTGATATTTTATCTACCAACTGATGCTGAATTATTATAAGATGAAGGCCGCTACTCGTATTCATTTAATACCCTGTGCCAATGCATTCCATTATATATGCGAGTGGACCATATGTCGTCTCGCATATATAAGAGAATGCATTGGCCTAACAATTTTTTATCAATTTGTTTTTTTATAAATTTGTCTTACATTCTTTAACAATTTTTAGGACATAAAATAAAAAACATCCAGAGTGTCAATAACCCTACAGGGAGCCCCAGACATATATATAAGCATATAGAAGAGTGTCGTCTGCTGATGTTTGTCTGGGGCTCTGTATGGGTGAAATTATAAAATTGTTAAAGAATATAAGAAAAAATTATTAAATTGTAAAAAATTGTAAAAAATAATTACAAATGATAAAAAATTGCACATCACAAGCAGACCTGTTGATATTTTATCTTTTCAGCATTGGAAACGCGAACAGACGACGTCTTTCTCTTACGATTTTTAAGAGCGCGAAAATTTGAAACACAACATGCCTACGAAATGATGCTGAATTATTATAGAATGAAGGCCGCCACTCCAAATATATTCGGGAACATGCGGCCGAACACCGTTAAGATGGTTTTCGAGGACGGGGTATCTGCTGCCTTAGATTCTAGAGACAGGAACGGATCCAGTGTAGCCGTGCTTCGAATGGGTATGACCTTATTAATTGTCCTCTCTCAATCTCAATCTCAATCTCTATTTATCAATATCTCTCTCTCAATCTCTATTTATCAATATCTCTCTCTCTCTCTCAATCTCTCTCTCAATATATATATCTCCCTCTCTCTCTCTCCAGACCCTTTTCACATTTATTACGTATTTGGGCTTAAGCGCAAATATTTCCGCTTAAACGTAAACAATTGCCATGCCATTAAGCGTAAATAATTCGCTCGTAAGCATAAAAATTAATTGCACTTAAACGTAATTGTAACTACTATATATCCTACCCATAAACTATTGGCGTAACCTGGTGTAGGGAAATCGCACGTCGAGTTGGTTTAATGGTTTTTAGTATTTATATGATATAGAGAGGCCAACAGAACGATAACAAATATATACTATATGCTACTGCATCCAAGTTGGGTTTATAGTTTTGTGGTTATGAGAGCTCATTTCCCCCTGATTTCTGCTCCATGTGTGGTCTTCTTCTTCTATCTGATTTCAAACAGGGGATATCCCCGACGCAGGGGCTATACCGGGTTGACCATTATTATATCTTTATATACATAAAAGAGGTATGGCGTTGATACTAACAAATAAGTACATATCTTCTAACGTTTACATATCAGGAATATGGTCATATAGGGAAGGTTTGTGCTGTTTAAGTTACTCAAAAGGGGGTTGGAATGGGTTGTGTTGTGTTGGGAGCGGTGAACTCGTCAAGTCGACGTTCGTCTTATAATACTCGCTTAATTGTAGGACAGTCACATTGTTGGAGTTTAATAGGAGAACAAAACGGTATGTACTAGGATTCTCGGTCAATGAAACTGGTATATTTCGTCTACGTAAGGAACTCCAGTAATTACATTCCATTAAGTGGTGATATTCGTCACCTATAATGAATTAGTCCTACATAAGTTACAATATCTTTTATTCTTGTCAATGTTAAGCCATGATCCTGTTTCTATTGGCAGGCGATGGTTTCTACAGCGATATCTCATTAAAGTAATCACATCGTTTCTAGTTAACTTATATAAGTAAGGTTCAGTACCAAATTATTTTTTGTAAATTCTATAGGTCGAACATTTACCAAGTGAGTTCACCTTTAATTTCCAATCGTAGATAAATTTTTCAGTTAAGGTTCGTTTGACTGATTCTTTAACATGCGCTGGTTCGAATTCTTCGGTGCCCTGTATAATCCAATAAAAAGATAAACCCGTGATATTCAGAATAGCTTCTATATGACTTAACCAGGGGTGACTCCATTCTTTTGAATACTTGCTAAGTAAATAGTAGTATAGTGTTTGCGTTATCTTAGGTTTGTTCGAATTAATTAATTTTACCCAGTAGTAAACCATTCTGGTGTCGATTTCAATCACCAGAGGAATAACACCTGTTTCACTGTATACCATGACGTTTGGAGTCTACGGGGGTATACCTATCCCTCCCAGACAGAAATATCGCCGGTAAGGTTTGAGAGCCGCGCCTATCGTCTGTATTAATTAAATAACAGTTTGCCCCCGATGCAGTGTTGTTTTAACATGCCACCTGAATGCGTTTCAAATGAGTCGTCGTCAGATGGGTGATTTTCATGTTCACTCAGTGAAATAGTAGTAAACTGTTGTTTTGTAACTGGATTTTTCGGGATCGGTCATTCACCATATCTGGTCCATTATTATGGAACCGTCTCCGAGATAACTGATCAATTTATACAATTTGATGAATTTAAATCTGGAATAAAGACTCATTTATATGAAAGAGTTTTTAAACATAGTCTAAAATGTAACTGTAAAGATAAATGGAAATTGCAAATATAAATAGTTTGGAAATAAGGACAAAATGTATTTATCTGTGTACGTAGAAGCTCACATGCATGCACGTATTTATTGTAAGGCCAGAGGGCACAAGTTTGTGGAAACCTGGCTCTAAACTATATTAGAACCTGGTTTTCAAGGACTTCATATTCTGCATCAACTCACGTCGATCCGAAAAATGTCCATTTGGGTGTATTGTAAGAATGAATGTGGTGCCCACATCAACAGAAAGAACGACAGATTGTTCTGCAAAGAATCAACATATATTGTAATCATCTAGCTGCTTCCGAACAGGTATCACACACACATTCTTATAAAGAGCGTCGATTCTTCGGGGGGAAAAAACAAAAACGCCAAACCATAAGGAGCGTTCCATTTGATAATATTAATTATTTAGTCTTTGATATCCGTATGATATCCAAACATGATCCATCACATTAAGAAAGAGCAGGCATACACAGAAGTGACAGAATCAACCATACTGCAACTTACTGCATGGTGGCGGCAGAGTATTCAATGAGAACCAGATTAGCATTCTAGAATAATCGGTACAAACACACTGTGTATACGATACAATTTTGACTTGATGACCATAAAATAAAAGATAGCGGTTACTCCAACAGAACATGCATGCGCACTCCAGTTAAAATTATCCATAATTCACTTCACTATACCAGGGGCTCCCAATGGGTTATACATTATTTTCAGGCTATCAGATTATTTATATTTTCAACAACATATTATTACACCGGTGACTTTAAGTTTACAATTTCAGCCTGTCCTGACTCTATCGATACGATTGAGTCATATTTTCAAAAACATATTATACACCGGTGGCGTTAACGTTACAATTTCAGCATCTACGTGATTTTATCGGTACGATTGAGTAAAGTACAAAAACAAATCTCCCACAATGCATTCGCCCAGTGGCGTAATAATTGGATTCTATGGCTGAACTAGTTCGCCATTGAGCTTTTCGTTAAACTATTGTCGTGTATTTGCTATGGCTGTTATCACCTTGTATATATTTTATTAACTATTTTGCAAAAATAAATAAATATATAAATAAATAAATAAAACATGACACAGATTATTTCCTAACGCCAACATTGAATCAGCCCCAAAGTTTCAAAACCCCAAATGTGACAAACCATTAAATCCCCAAAAGAAATGAGGAATAGACTATAAGCGGCAAACGATTGAAGTAAGGGATTATCGACACCTCGTGCAGGTATCCATGGAAACATTATCCGTCGGCAGATCGAGATGCTCCCGCAGCCCCGTGTCTCCACCCCGGGTGCCACCCAACATAATTTAACCCTTTACCCAACAAACCGGCCAAAAACGCCCAAATAAAGCTTCAACAGCCTAAAATATCTTCGGTCTGTCTCAATAACACCATACAAATATGGATATCATTGGAACCGGTTCATTGACCACATTGTGATGGTTACAGTTATGCCCTGTGCCAATGCATTCTCTTATATATGCGAGTCGACCATAGGTCGCCTCGCATATATAAGAGAATGCATTGGCCTAACACTTTTTACCATTTTTTCTTACATTCTTTAACAATTTTATAATTTTTTCTTACATTTTTAAACAATTTTTATAATATTTTTCTACATTCTTTGACAATTTTATCATTTTTAATATGTGTTAAGCCAATGCATTCTCTTATATATGCGAGGCGACATATGGTCGACTCGCATATATAAGAGAATGCATTGGCACAGGGCCGTTCTGTTGGGTAAAGGGTTAATATCAATGAGTTCTCGTCTTCAGTGAATTCAAGACCGCGCTCTTAGCATGGGGTGCCAAGCAGGGACGTGTCGACAGTGGTGGTTATGCAGGGGTCTTACCCCCCCCCCCAAACTGTAGTCAAACTTAATGCAACATTAATTGGAAAATTCACCCCAAAATTAGGTCGAAATTGTTCTCGTAGTTAGATTTTCCAACAATTTCTTTGTGACGAACTTGTTGTTTTTAGACCAACATTTGAATATTTCCCTTTCATTTGCAAAATTCTGGACTGAAATGGCAATCAGTTGGCAATTAAGGACCTAAGGGTGAGTGTCAGGTTAACATTTTCCCATAATTGAAAAGCGAGAGGCCAGTCTAGATTTTTCTTGTTCAGATATTCAAAATGTTCTTACATCGGGCCTAACCATAAGCCGACAGTGTGTTCTATGCCCTTGTTACTTGCTTAGTGATTTAAGAAAAAATAAATCGGGATGTAAATTTGTCTGACGTTATACCACTAGATGTTAGGATTTTTTAATCTCATACAGGGCCGAACCATCCTGTTCACCCCCCCCCCCCCATGCATGGCCAGTGGATACAATACTACTGGTCTATTTGGAATAGGCTAACATCTAGTCTGTGAGGGACCATTTGGGGAAAATCAAAGCACCGCGGGGGGGGGGGGGGGGGAGATAGTGCACATTGAATTACGCAAACTAGTGAGTTTGGCGTGGTTCAATGGAGTGGGTGCAGTTGGAAATTCCAAGGTGGAGACTACCCCAACGAAAACCCTCTAGCCAAGTCCAGAGTGCCAAATATCCCAGACTCAACCATGCAGGGGTGCCCCTCGAGACTTAGTTTCAGCTTTCGGCATAAAGGCCTATTTGTTTTCTATCCGAGAATACACTGCACCGGCGGCAATATATATTGACCATACCCTGAATGAAAACGCTTCCGTTGCGATCACACGGTAACGTCGTGCTGCAAGTCAGACGATAATTGTGTTGTAGAAATGATACGGAAGACCGATTGTCAAAAAATGCAACATCAAACTAAACAGGGCAAGGCTTATCAATCAAACTGTGGAGTGTGTTTTCCTTATGTATTTCATCAAACTAAACAGGGCAAGGCTTATCAATCAAACTGTGGAGTGTGTTTTCCTTATGTATATCATCAAACTAAACAGGGCAAGGCTTATCAATCAAACGGTGGAGTGTGTTTTCCTTATGTATTTCATCAAACTAAACAGGGCAAGGCTTATCAATCAAACTGTGGAGTGTGTTTTCCTTATGTATTTCATCAAACTAAACAGGGCAAGGCTTATCAATCAAACTGTGGAGTGTGTTTTCATTATGTATTTCACAAGGCTTATCAATCAAACTGTGGAGTGTGTTTTCCTTATGTATTTCACAAGGCTTATCAATCAAACTGTGGAGTGTGTTTTCCTTATGTATTCCACAAGGCTTATCAATCAAACTGTGGAGTGTGTTTTCATTATGTATTTCACAAGGCTTATCAATCAAACTGTGGAGTGTGTTTTCCTTATGTATTTCAACAAACTAAACAGGACAAGGCTTATCAATCAAACTGTGGAGTGTGTTTTCCTTATGTATTTCATCAAACTAAACAGGGCAAGGCTTATCAATCAAACTGGAGTGTGTTTTCCTTATGTATTTCATCAAACTAAACAGGGCAAGGCTTATCAATCAAACTGTGGAGTGTGTTTTCCTTATGTATATCATCAAACTAAACAGGGCAAGGCTTATCAATCAAACGGTGGAGTGTGTTTTCCTTATGTATTTCATCAAACTAAACAGGGCAAGGCTTATCAATCAAACTGTGGAGTGTGTTTTCCTTATGTATTTCATCAAACTAAACAGGGCAAGGCTTATCAATCAAACTGTGGAGTGTGTTTTCATTATGTATTTCACAAGGCTTATCAATCAAACTGTGGAGTGTGTTTTCCTTATGTATTTCACAAGGCTTATCAATCAAACTGTGGAGTGTGTTTTCCTTATGTATTCCACAAGGCTTATCAATCAAACTGTGGAGTGTGTTTTCATTATGTATTTCACAAGGCTTATCAATCAAACTGTGGAGTGTGTTTTCCTTATGTATTTCATCAAACTAAACAGGACAAGGCTTATCAATCAAACTGTGGAGTGTGTTTTCCTTATGTATTTCATCAAACTAAACAGGGCAAGGCTTATCAATCAAACTGTGGAGTGTGTTTTCCTTATGTATTTCATCAAACTAAACAGGGCAAGGCTTATCAATCAAACTGTGGAGTGTGTTTTCCTTATGTATTTCACAAGGCTTATCAATCAAACTGTGGAGTGTGTTTTCCTTATGTATTTCACAAGGCTTATCAATCAAACTGTGGAGTATGTTTTCCCTATGTATTTCACAAGGCTTATCAATCAAACTGTGGAGTGTGTTTTCCTTATGTATTCCACAAGGCTTATCAATCAAACTGTGGAGTGTGTTTTCCTTATGCATTTCACAAGGCTTATCAATCAAACTATGGAGTGTGTTTTCCTTATGTATTTCACAAGGCTTATCAATCAAACTGTGGAGTGTGTTTTCCTTATGTATTTCACAAGGCATATCAATCAAACTGTGGAGTGTGTTTTCCTTATGTATTGCACAAGGCTTATCGATCCAACTGTGGAGTGTGTTTTCCTTATGTATTTCACAAGGCTTATCAATCAAACTGTGGAGTGTGTTTTCCTTATGTATTTCACAAGGCTTATCAATCAAACTGTGGTGTGTGTTTTCCTTATGTATTCCACAAGGCTTATCAATCAAACTGTGGAGTGTGTTTTCCTTATGTATTTCACAAGGCTTATCGATCCAACTGTGGAGTGTGTTTTCCTTATGTATTTCACAAGGCTTATCAATCAAACTGTGGAGTGTGTTTTCCTTATGTATTTCACAAGGCTTATCAATCAAACTGTGGTGTGTGTTTTCCTTATGTATTCCACAAGGCTTATCAATCAAACTGTGGAGTGTGTTTTCCTTATGTATTTCACAAGGCTTATCGATCCAACGGTGGAGTGTGTTTTCCTTATGTATTTCACAAGGCTTATCAATCAAACTGTGGAGTGTGTTTTCCTTATGTATTTCACAAGGCTTATCAATCAAACTGTGGAGTGTGTTTTCCTTATGTATTCCACAAGGCTTATCAATCAAACTGTGGAGTGTGTTTTCATTATGTATTTCACAAGGCTTATCAATCAAACTGTGGAGTGTGTTTTCCTTATGTATTTCATAAGGCTTATCAATCAAACTGTGGAGTGTGTTTTCCTTATGTATTTCACAAGGCTTATCGATCAAACTGTGGAGTGTGTCTTCCTTATGTATTTCACAAGGCTTATCAATCAAACTGTGGAGTGTGTTTTCCTTATGTATTTCACAAGGCTTATCGATCCAACTGTGGAGTATGTTTTCCTTATGTATTTCACAAGGCTTATCAATCAAACTGTGGAGTGTGTTTTCCTTATGTATTTCACAAGGCTTATCAATCAAACTGTGGAGTGTGTTTTCCTTATATATTTCACAAGGCTTATCAATCAAACTGTGGAGTGTGTTTTCCTTATGTATTTCTCACCCACGGTTATATATAAACGAACTACGAGCATCTGACCGCAGTATTTTTTTTATATTTTTTTTAAAGTATTGTTTGCACATATTTGCTTGGGCCATTGCTTTATATGGTCGTATAGCTTGAACGTGGTGTCACTGCATGAGGACTTACTTACCTCATATGGTGTACTTGTTGACTTAAATTAGGGAAGAAACCCTATTTTCATATTATCATAATCCCTGTTCCAAAAAATTGTGTTTCATTCCTGGAGCTTTTGGTGTCTCAGACCTCGAGCTCTAGTATTTTTTTAAAATCAAAATCTCTTGCACGGATCTATAGTATTTGCATGCGGTCATATAGCGTGAATGCGGTGTTACCGAGGGTTTGTTTTCCTCGCCTGTATATAATTGAAAAAAATTCAAAGACGCCCGGACTAATACAGAAGGTAACATAATGGTATCACGAGACGATCCAACTTAACCCTTTACCCAACAAAGCGGCCAAAAACGCCCAAATAAAGCTTCAACCGCCTAAAATATCTTCGGTCTGTCTCAATAACACCATACACATATGGATAGCATTGCAACCGGTTCATTGGCCACATTGTGATGGTTACAGTTATGCCATGTGCCAATGCATTCTCTTATATATGCGAGTCGACCATAGGTCGCCTCGCATATATAAGAGAATGCATTGGCCTAAAAAACATTTTGTATAATATTTTTCTACATTCTTTGACAATTTTATCATTTTAAATATGTGTTAAGCCAATGCGTTCTCTTATATATGCGAGGCGACCTATGGTGGACTCGCATATATAAGAGAATGCATTGGCACAGGGCCGTTCTGTTGGGTAAAGGGTTAAACAGAAGATAGTGCTATCACGGGTCGGCCATTTTGATAAAGAAGTAAACCTTTTTATTCACAGGGGCGTTTAGTTACTTATAACCATGAATTGCGCTTAAGCACAAATAATTACGCTCAAGTGCAAATAATTACGCTTAAGCACAATTGACAGTATAAAACAGGGTAAACGTAAAAAAACGTTACCAGGACACCCGGACGACTTCCAGCTGGTCTTCTTCTCTTGGATTTGACTACACCATCACGTCAGCCATCCCTATATGGAGCAGCCCGGACTCCGGATACCATCCAGCAGGAGTCAACCATCACCGCCACCGACGAGGCAACAACACCTGCTGGGGAACTGCAGCTACCATCAACCTACAGTCAGTACAGTGTTCCATGGGGCTAAACACCCCTCGTCTGGATTCCATGCACGGAAACAAGAAGAAATTTGTCTAAAAAAAAATCCTTCTTCCCTTTTTTTACTTTAAAAAAAACGTATTTTATAAATAAAGGCAAAACACATGAGGAGTGAAGGAAAGGGTTTATCGGCCCTTTCGACCATCCCGGGGCTAGCACCCCCCCCCAACACTCCGTATAATTAATCGGATTATGCTATTCTCGATCCGGTCACTCGTCGGGACAGTCACTCGCTGCACTAAGCCCTTGAGTGGCCGTCAGTTTTTTTGTCGAAGGCTCGGTGGACAATGGATTCTACTTTAATCCCTACTCAGCTTTTACATGCGCTGAGCGGTTTCCAGTCGGCCCATTGTGTTAGCTGGACTCTCACATGGGTCGGCTGGAAGTGGTTTTGGATATCCAGGTAACTCCGGTCGAACCCTCTACCGGCCGTGGCCTGGATGGGCCGACCGGAATCCACCGGTCCGGGGCTTACGAGACCAAGAAAACCACCGAGAAGAAGAAGACACAATCAAGACGCCACAGGGACACCGACAGGAGGACCAAGTGGAAACGGGGAATAGAGAGAAGCCCATGCAGACCACTTTACCACCAGCGGAAGCAGGGACGCCGAAATCACACCGGACGTCCCTGCCGTCGACGTTGGAAGCCGAAACAGGGACACCGATGTCACCCTGTACGTCCCAGCCACTGTCTTGGATGTGGAGTTGACAACACCACCTAGCCATCCAGGTATTAAATCTCCATGTATACTCCCGATGTTTCCGAAGATAATTAAAGACACAGTATGTACTTGTTCGGGTGCGTGAAACTGACCAGTTAGCATCCAGGCGCTATGCCAACTGGAGGAATGTACCATTCTACTAACATCGCCGAAAATTTGAAGCAAATCGACCGTACCACTCCATAGAAAACATTGTCTGAACTACGCTCAAATGTAAATATTTACGACTCAATTCGGGACGCATCTATTGGCGATAAACTAATGAAAATTATTTCGCCATCGAGAGTCACTGCATTTAATTAATATATAAGAATGAAGGTGTGTGTTGTCAATTTGGATATAATATTTGTAAAAATTACTACTTTGAAAAGATTATTCTCCATTTATATTTGACCGCCCTACAGGAGTGTTTCACATCACTTTAAGTGGGATTTCAGCATAGCTATAACTATAGCGGCTAAATTTAGAGCTTGACTTTCTAAAGTTTTCTTGATACAATGGAATCATCGATCTGTATGCTGTACATAATAATTCCGATAGACATTCATGAAAGGGTCTAGCTTTTTCTGTTGTCCGATGGTCTATAATTACCCATTGGATATAACCCGTAGCGAGCCTCACACAGATAGAAGGATCTATTCCTGAGTGTCGTCTGCTCATGTCTGTGAGGGGTACCATGTGGGTGGTACAACACAGTCGTCTGAATATAGTTTAATTGTACATGGTATTATCTTAAAGGTACTCAGTCCGATCAGACGGTCCCCATATCATCAAGATACAACAACAACAACAACAACAACAACATTTCTTCAAAATACGCTTTTGTTATCAGAATCGATTTATTGCAACAAAATAATGCTAACCACTGCCAAATATGGCATCATATTTCCTAAAACGTGTTATTTATCAACATTTAAAACAAAATATGGCCGTATTATCACCTAAGTATCACGAAATTTGGCCGTATACATACCGTCCGTTTTGGTCATGTTTTTCTGGGCCACAATATATTGCATATCTCGAGAAATAACAAACTTCAAAAATCGATATCTGATCACTCTGAGCTTTGATGGGTGTGTTCCTCGACTCAAATGAAATATTTTTCACCCCCGAAGCCAAAGAAATAGTAATTTAGGAGGGTCTGATCGAATTGAGTACCTTTAATACACTGTGCCAATGCATTCTCTTATATATGCGAGTCGACCATAGGTCGCCTCGCATATATACGAGAATGCATTGGCCTAACAATTTTTTATCATTTGTTATTATTTTTTACAATTTTTTACAATTTTAATAATTTTTTCTTATAATCTTTAACAATTTTATAATTTCACCCATACAGAGCCCCAGACAAACATGAGCAGCCGACACTCTTCTATGTGCTTCTATATATGTGTGTGGCTCCCTGCAGGGTAATGGATAATTCGGATAATGCATCTTTAAGTCATGACTTCGCGTTTCTAGGTAAATTCCGTAAAAGTGCATGCGCGCCTCATTAATGAGTAGTATCGGTATGTGAAACGCCCCAAACATACCGCTCAAGCCTTGAAATAGTTTGTCTCTCAATTGCAGAATGAGGTCCCCAGAGGGTGAATTTAGTGATGCTACCCCACATAGCGGGTTAGCATCACCAAATTCACCCTCTGGGGACCTCATTCTGCTTACACATCAGCAGAATGAGGTTACCAGAGGGTGAATTTGGTGATGCTAGCCCGCTATGCGGGGTAGCATCACTAAATTTACCCTCTGGGGAACTCATTCTGCAAATGACAGACACACTATTTCAAGGCTTGCTACCGCTACTGCACAATGTCATCGGTGTGTTGTTTGATTTAAATTATGTATTCACTCCTCGTTCGAACCTGATACGTCATCCATTGATATTATGTAATTTATTGAATTTATCATCCATGCTAACGCATACAATCTAATGCCTCGGTAATCTTACTGAAAAGGAAACATATCTTCGGACAATCTTTGTTCCTTTGATCATGTGTAAATTTTGAAATTCTATACAATCTTGATAACATTATATTAAGATGGAGATGCACGTTGTTCATAAATACAGCCAAATATGGCAAGAGATTTTCAACAAAGAATTTCTCTGGATCTATCTGGCGAAAAATCTTGTTTTCACTTATCATTGTTTGCAGAATCTGAGCAATTATTAACATGTGACAAAAAATGGATTATTATACATTTGAGAGGTTGAAACTATTATGTTCTTTGTTGTCCCTTTGTTGTTCTTTGTTATACTGCTTGAATAATTAATAATTTCACACAACACCCCAATCACCAAACAGCTTATTGTCTTGGCTCCATGAGAGGAGGCTTCATTTGTATCGTTATGTGGAGTTAGATTTTAAATTGCATAATATAGTGTCATACCCCCATGTATTATAATGAAGAATAAAGCAGTCACAAATATTCCAGCCCAAAGAAAACAATTGTTGATATGCAGAGTGGTCCACCCAAGCAGGGAGCAATCAACAGAAATTAGGCCACAATGTTAAAAGATATGGTGGCCAGCTTCAACTTGGTTATGAACCCATGACACAGAACGCATCTCAGCCCAATTTTTCATTGAACACCACGAATGACATGAAAATTCTCAAATATGGAAAATTGTTTGTGGGTAGATTCTAAGTGAAAATAAACATAAAATTTCATGAATCAAGAAAAATTAAGTCCCCTCTCATGATCTTCAGAATTTCAGATATGATATCATCGATATATGGCATGCACTTTTGAAACAAACAAAATTTACAGAAGTTTACGGTGAAATTTTAAATATTTTCCATGACATAAAAGTTAAAGGTACTCAATTCAATTAAGCACCCCTAAATTACTATTTCTTTGGCTTTGGGGGTAAACAATATTTGATTCGAGTCGAAGAACCCACCCTTCAAAGCTCAGAGTGATCAGATATCGATTTTTGAAGTTTATTGGTTATAATAAATAGTAACCACTTGATTTTCGAGTTATCCATCTTACAACCGCAATTTGTCCGTTTGAGCACGTGGAAGTAGTCCACATCTCCAAAATTTAACAAACTTCAAAAATCGATATCTGATCACTCTGATATTTGAAGGGTGGGTTTCTCGACTCGAATCAAATATTTGTTTACCTCCAGTGCCAAAGAAAGGACTGTAGACAGATAATTTGGTTTTGTTCCGTGGGAAGGACATCGAAAGGTATCCTCTCCTATAAAACCATGCATTTAGAAGTCCTATTATTCTAGTGCTCTGACTAATCCAAAATAACATTATGAACCTGATATATACAGTAATAGCTTGTTTTTTACCCTGTGCCAATGCATTGTCTTATATATGCGAGTCGACCATAGGTCGCCTCGCATATATAAGAGAATGCATTGGCCTAACATTTTTTAATAATTTGTTTTACAATTTTAATAAATTTTTTCTTATATTCTTTAACAATTTTATAATTTCACCCATACAGAGCCCCAGACAAACATGAGCAGACGACACTCTTCTATATGTTTCTTTATATGTGTGGGGCTCCCTGCAGGGAAATCTAAGTTTTATAATTTATAATTTCACCCATACAGATCCCCACACAAACCGAGCAGACGACTCTCAGTACATATGCTTCTTTATATGTGTAGGCCGCCTAGTATATATAATGCATTGGTTTAACAATTTTTTATAATTTTTTTTATAAATGTTTAGGGCATAAAATAAAAACCATCCAGAGTGTCAATAACCCTGCAGGGAGCTCCAAACATATATAGAAGCATATAGAAGAGTGTCGTCTGCTCCTGCCTGTGTTAGGCTCTATATGGGTTATATTTAGGACATAAAATAAAAAACATCCAGAGTGTTAATAATCCTGCAGGGAGCCCCAAGCATACATAGAAGCATGTGTACTGAGTGTCGTCTGCTCATGTTTGTCTGAGGCTCTGTATGGGTGAAATTATAAAATTGTTAAAGAATATAAGAAAAAATTATTAAAATTGTGAAAAATTGTAAACAATATTAACAAATGATAAAACATTGTTAGGCCAATGCATTCTCTTATATATGCGAGGCGACCTATACATTGGCACAGGATATTACTATTCTTCCAACTTTCATAAAACATCAAACATGTGCATCATCAGTTATTTAGTATTGAACCTGTCAATTAATCTCAATTGTGAAGCTTTCTAGTTTGAGTTGTCAATGGAATTCAGAATAAAAACATTTAAATGTTTATTTTACCTACCTACCATAATTATTTTAGATCATGTAACCCTAAACACAGGTATTATTTACTTTATGGCCTAAAGACTACGTACAGTCATAATATATGCTATTATTTGGAACGATACGGAAAAATAACCAATATTAATATGCATTAATATCGATCAATTTCGGTGAATTACACTGCCTTCATGTGCACATGTATATTTCGTCTTAAAAATAGTCCAGAGACTCCAGACGCCAATTTAACATGAGACAAGCAGTCCAATAAAAGATCATAAATATATTTTAAATGCTTCCAGGTAAATGGGACACGGGACGATACGGAATGGAAACATTAACGAAAGCTAATGTCCTCACATTCCACAAACTTATCGAGGTACGTTCCATTTACTAGGTCCATGTACCTACATATAGTACATAATTATACGTCACTAATACGTCACTAATGTAATATATAAACTGTCGCTTCGGATGTTCAGGTACCTACACAATTATACGTCACTAATACGTCACTAATGTAATATATAAACTGTCGCTTGGGATGTTCAGGTACCTACACAATTATACGTCACTAATGTAATATATCAACTGTCGCTTCGGATATTGAGGTACCTACATAATTATACGTCACTAATACGTTACTAATGTAATATATAAACTGTCGCTTGGGATGTTCAGGTACCTACATAATTATACGTCACTAATATGTCACTAATGTAATATATAAACTGTCGCTTCTGATGTTCAGGTACCTACACAATTATACGTCACTAATGTAATATATAAACTGTCGCTTGGGATGTTCAGGTACCTACATAATTATACGTCACTAATACGTCACTAATGTAATATATAAACTGTCGCTTGGGATGTTCAGGTACCTACACAATTATACGTCACTAATACGTCACTAATGTAATATATAAACTGTCGCTTCTGATGTTCAGGTACCTACACAATTATACGTCACTAATACGCCACAAATGTAATATATAAACTGTCGCTTCAGATGTTCAGGTACCTACATAATTATACCTCACTAATACGTCACTAATGTAATATATAAACTGTCGCTTCAGATGTTCGGGTACCTACATAATTATACGTCACTAATACGTCACTAATGTAATATATAAACTGTCGCTTCAGATGTTCAGGTACCTACACAATTATACGTCACTAATGTAATATATAAACTGTCGTTTCGGATGTTCAGGTACCTACACAATTATACGCCACTAATACGTCACTAATGTAATATATAAACTGTCGCTTCGGATGTTCAGGTACCTACACAATTATACGTCACTAATATGTCACTAATGTAATATATAAACTGTCGCTTGGGATGTTCAGGTACCTACACAATTATACGTCACTAATACGTCACTGATGTAATATCTAAACTGTCGCTTCGGATGTTCAGGTACCTACACAATTATACGTCACTAATGTAATATCTAAACTGTCGCTTCGGATGCTCAGGTACCTATATAATTATATGTCTCAAATATGTCCCTGGTAGGCCTACGTCACTAATGTAATATCTAAACTGTCGCTTCTAATATGTCCGTGATAGGCCTACGTCACAAATGTAATATATAAACTGTCGCTTCAGATGCTCAGGTACCTACAAAATTATACGTCACTAATACGTCACTAATATAATATGTAATCTGTCGCTTAAACTCGTCTGTACATCATAATATTAATATACCATCATTTGTTAAACCTATTGTTTCTCGAACTTTGCCACTTGCCATTCGCGCTTTCTTTATTTCTACAATCTTTCTGCTTGTCTGAGGAAATAACTCAACAAAAGCAGACATCGATCTGCTTGCTGCTAGATCCTCTTCCACTTTTCTATTCTACTTATGTTTCCATCATTAAAATGTAATATTAATTGGGTCAAATAATTATTGTTTAAATCAAACTGTCGCTTCGGATGTTCAGGTACCTACACAATTATTCGTGGAATTAGTTTTATGAATAAAGTTGAAAAATTGGGCACAAACACATCGGGTGAAATAAAAACGACATGGGTGGCTTCCGACTGACCTGCGGAACATATATAAGCATTTATAGGTTATGTCATCGCGTTTAAGTACACGTTCGCGGCAAATTATTGCTCGAAAATATCGATTTTATAACTAGGTCAAATGCCACTGAGTGGACAGGGCGATTGACCTCCCGATTTCTTGGTTAGATTTGGTTAGCTCGTTCAATTTCGCCGAGTTATAAGTCAAATAAAAGCGAACTTTATTGCCAGTAAGACACACCTGAGTATATTTTGGATGCAATTATCGATTTCTATAATTTATTAGGGTTTTTATGGTTGGTGCGTCTTTAGCCAAAATCGACCATTGGAAACTTTACACTGGTATAGTCTATATTGGTATTTTAGTAATTTTCCCCAGGGGCTGCGCTGACATGGACTGTTACCATGGTAACATCCGTTTCTGTGGGTTTCAGTATTTAAAAAATTTGACACCAGAATGGACGTTGTTGCAGACGACCATGCATATCAGGGTGGACCACTCTACCTTGTGATTCGAACATTATTCTGCATTTTCACAGGATGAAGCAGCGCAAGTGAATGGCCTCGTTCTGATCCTAGACATGAAGAACATGGGGTGGCATCATGGAATGCACTTGAATCCATTTGTCGCACGGAATATCGCAGCAATTTATCAGGTAATAGATCATGAATCCCCCGTAGAGAGCCCCACACAGATAGAAGGATCGACTACTGGATGTCATCTGGTCGTGTCTGTGGGGGCACCATATTGGTGTTCAGTAGAGCTAATTGGGTCGTTGTCTTATACATAGACACACACCGTCTGCATTTCTGTATACATAAATTTGGTGGAATTTATACACAAATAATTTCAATACTCAACCAGATGATGTATTATCCAGAATCAGAGATCGAATTGAAAGGACAAACGTTCAATCCATTCTCTAAAAAAACAGATTCAAATACTGTATTGAATAGTTTGCAGTATAGGTCTGTTTAACTAGATCATTTACGAGATGTCTGTGGTGTATAGGTATATGTGAATAGGTATTCGGAGAGACTGCATACTAGTATACCCTGTGCCAATGCATTGCCTAACAATTTTTTATCATTTAAAAAAAAAATTCTTACATTCTTTAACAATTTTTAGGTCATAAAATAAAAAACTTCCAGAGTGCCAATAACCCTAAGGGAGCCCCAAACATATATAGAAGCATATAGAAGAGTGTCGTCTGCTCATGTTTGTCTGGGGCTCTGTATGGGTGAAATTATAAAATTGTTAAAGAATATAAGAAAAAATTGTAAAAAATAATAACAAATGATAAAAAATGGTTAGGCCAATGCATGTGGAAGTGAAGTTCTGGTATGGTCCCATAAATGTCAGGATTTAGTGAACAGTCCCCCTTTAAGGCAATGTTGCAATTGGAGAGGCCCCCCCCCCCCTGGAATACGAAATACCACTTAACACAGAGGTTGGAATATGGCCATAACAGCCATATGGATTTTCAGGATAAATTTTCTATTGCCGTACGAACGCCGGCCATCCCGCAGTGTCCACGTCTAAAATGATCTAAAATGACGATGATCGACAATCTGTATGTTAAACCGGGAATTTATTGTGACATAAATCACATTTATATTATTATTATGATCATTTTTTGGAAAGTGTCGAAGGTCGGCATACGAATACCGGTATTTTTGGAATACCGAAAAACCTCCTCTAACAGAGGGGCCGGAATACGGCGTACCTCATAACAGGGCATGGAATACGGCGTACGAAAGGGGTGTGGGGGGGGGCTCATTGGAGTTATTCTTGGTGTAAATTAGTTATTATGAATGATAACACCCGTATGGCTTAGTCAAAGTGATTCCAAATGATTGTGACTAACCCTAACTTAGGCTGAATAGGTCATTGTCGCATGGTTTCTGTCAAAAAGACACCCAGGATCTCTTAAACTGTCAAAAAGACACCCAGGATCTCAAAGTCTCACCAAACAACGGGAATTTTGTTTAGTCATCTGCTATTAATATTGGTCCAACTATCAATGATGCGGAATTGCGCTGTCAGTCAGACTCAGACGGTATCCCAAACTCCATCCTAAAGAAGTACGCAAAACAACTGGCACCTGCCTTCAGGCTCATATTCCAACTATCATTAGACACAGGCACATTGCCAAGGGACTGGCGCAGCGCCAACATAGCCTCAGTCTACAAAAAAGGAGATCGACATCAAGCGGAAAACTATCGTCCTGTGTCCCTAACATCAGTACCGTGCAAGCTACTAGAACACCTCATATGCCGCCATATCCATGAACATCTGGAGAAGCACAACATACTAACAAAGCTCAACCATGGCTTTAGAAGGGGATATTCCTGCGAAACACAACTAGCAGTGACAACACAAGACATCCTACAATCATTTGACAACAAGAAGCAGATCGACGTGGCCATCCTTGATTTCTCCAAAGCTTTCGACACTGTGCCACACGACAGCCTATTGACCAAACTAAATCACTACGGTATCACAGGCCCGGTCAACAGATGGCTAGCATCCTTTCTGAAAGAAAGAAAGATGAGAGTTGCACTCGAGGGATACTACTCAGAAGAAGTTGACGTGTTATCAGGAGTACCACAGGGAGCAGTATTGGGACCGCTGCTCTTTCTCTGTCACATAAATGACCTACCGGACACAGTAACATCACAAGTCCGCCTATTCGCAGATGACTGCCTCCTGTACCGCCAGATAAACACCTACAAAGACCACGAAATATTGCAACAAGACCTACGCAAACTGGAACAATGGGCCACCACATGGGGGATGCGCTTTAATCCAACTAAGTGCTACATTATGAGCCTAAAGCAGAAGACACAACGATTTTACCAACTGGCAGGGCAGATACTCCAAGAAGTCACAAACAACCCGTACCTTGGCGTCCAATTCTCCAATGACATGCAGTGGCATCATCACATCGAGTCCACCACGAAGAAGGCAAACTCCACCCTCGGCTTCCTTCGGCGTAATCTCAGGTACTGCCAAATGGATCTTAGAAAAACGGCATACATAGCATTAGTCCGCCCTCAGCTAGAGTATGCAGCAACAATCTTGGATCCTCACTATGAAAAGGACAAGACAAAGCTGGAGAAGGTGCAACGCAAAGGAGCAAGATTTATAAAACAGGACTACCGAACGAGAGAGAAAGGCTGTGTAACATCAATGCTAAGTGAACTTCAACTACCATCCCTAGAAGCAAGAAGAAAGGAACAGAGACTGACACTATTTTACAAAGTGGTAAAGGGATCAGCCCCGGGTATCAACTCCGAACACTACCTAAGAAACTACCGCCCAAAGAGGAAAAAGAAACCCACAAAATTCAAGGACTTTGTTAGTGACAACATCGTGGAGAAACTAACCACAAATAACGAAAGTGCCTACGAACCAATTCATACAAACACAGACCAATACAGATATTCCTTCTTCCCGAGGACTGTACTTGACTGGAACAAACTGGACAACAGCACAGTCAATGCCGCCGACCTAGAAACATTCAAGGCGGCTCTGGGAGAACAAAAATAGCGCTCCTCACACCGTCCTGTAAAAGCCAGCTTTGGTCACTAGGACGTAACAACTACAGATACAGAAAGCCGAATTAAATTTCGTTGATATTTCACTCCGATCCCAAACAAATAATTATCAAAATATCAATAGCATGAGCAGACGACTAAACAAAATTCCCGTTGTTTGGCGAGACTTTGAGATCCTGTGTGTCTTTTTGACAGTTTTCGAGATCCCGGGTGTCTTTTTGACAGTTTAAGAGATCCTGGGTGTCTTTTTGCCAGAAACCATGCGACAATGACCTATTCAGCCTAAGTTAGGCTGAAATGGTCACTGTCACCCACTTTCGTTCAGTTGGGTACCCAGCTTTTTAAAAATTTACATTTGGGTACCCAGCTTTTTCAATTCTCACACAGAGCGTGATTTAATTAGTGATTGCAGTCAGTGATTGCTAAATGAACCTGGTAAATTTGTGAATTCTTGTTTACATATGAATTATGATGTCTATTCGTCACGATGCTTCAAAAATAATAACTGAGAAGAATTGTATACATAAGACATTGGTACTGCAGATCAACTGCTCATAAAGCTGGGAATCCAAATGAAAATTTTATAAAAGCTGGGTACCCAACTGAAAATTTAAAAAGCTGGGTACCAACTGAACGAAAGGGGGTGACAATGACCATTTCAGCCTAAGTTAGTCATATTGGCCCTAAAGTTTTCTCAGTTTAAGGTATAAGATCACTTATTTTTCAGGGATGTTTTCCGGCAAGATTCAAAGCCTACCATGCAGTATTCGAACCAATTTTCTTTGATGTCATGTTAGGAATCATGAAGGTTTTCATGAAACAGAAGATGATCGATCGAGTAAGTAAAATTCAGGTTCAACAGGTGACAGTTACACTCTTAGAACAAGTATGTACAAAAAAAGCAATGTCAGAAATGGTAATGCGCTCCAGATCATATATTATATACCCATGATTGTAATTATAGAATACAAGAAAAGCAATGTCAGAAATGGTAACGCGCTCCAGATCATATATTATATACCCATGGTTGTAATTATAGAATCCAAGAAAAGCAATGTCAGAAATGGTAACGCGCTCCAGATCATATATTATATACCCATGATTGTAATTATAGAATACAAGAAAAGTAATGTCAGAAATGGTAACGCGCTCAAGATCATATATTTTATATACCCATGATTGTAATTATAGAATACAAAAAAAGCAATGTCAGAAATGGTAACGCGCTCCAGATCATATATTATAAACCCATGATTGTAATTATAGAATACAAGAAAAGCAATGTCAGAAATTGTAACGCGCTCAAAATCATATATTTTATACCCATGATTGTAATTATAGAATACAAGAAAAGCAATGTCAGAAATGGTAACGCGCTCAAAATCATATATTATATACCCATGATTGTAATTATAGAATACAAGAAAAGCAATGTCAGAAATGGTAACGCGCTCAAAATCATATATTTTATATACCCATGATTGTAATTATAGAATATAAAATATATTAGTTTCACGAATGACCAACTCATAATTCCGTTAAAACAACTAATCCTTCAAATTATTACAACAACTATATACGGCTTATCACTGAAGGTTTCTCGTGCATCTCAACAGAATTCCCAACTACAACTTTTACCGGACTCGGCCTCCGGGTCGCACTTCTATAAATAAAACGCCCATGGCCGATGTATACCAAGAATCAGCGAAACATTATATACGCGGAGCGCGAAATAATTTCTACACAATGTTTTAATTTTGATCTTAAAGATGCATAATCGGAATTAACCCTGCAGGGAGCCCCACACATACATGGAAACATATAACAGACACAAGCAGACGACATTCAGTAATAGATCCTTCTATCTGTGTGGGGCTCACTATGGGAGTTAACCATATTAACCCTTTACCCAACAGAAGGGCCCTGTGCCAATGCATTCTCTTATATATGCGAGTCGACCATAGGTCGCCTCGCATATATAAGAGAATGCATTGGCTTAACACATTAAAAATTATAAAATTGTTAAAGAATGTAAGAAAAAATGGTAAAAAGTTTTTTTTTAGGCCAATGCATTCTCTTATATATGCGAGGCGACCTATGGTCGACTCGCATATATAAGAGAATGCATTGGCACAGGGTATAACTGTAACTATCACAATGTGGTCAAGGAGCCGGTTCCAATGATATCCATATGTGTATGGTTCTATTGAGACAGACCGAAGATATTTTAGGCTGTTGAAGCTTTATTTGGCCGGTTTTGGCCGTTTTGTTGGGTAAAGGGTTAACACTCGCAAATTACTATTTCCTTGGCTTCTGGGGTCAAAAATATTTTATTCGAGTCGAGGAACCCAACCGTCAAAGTTCAGAGATATCAATTTTTGAAATCTATGGCATAGTATAAGGTCGACGAGAAGACGGTCTTGGACCAAATTGCAGATGAAGATGGATAACTCTTTGTTATACACTGTGTTTGTGTCAAATCTGAACAGCACATAATTGTGTAGCACGCATTTTTAAAGCTGTTGCCAGATATTTATTATGGTAGATCTTATACTCACATATTCACACACTCATTCAATGTTGAGAAAATTCCACGGACACATATGGCAATGTGTGATTTCTACACAATTTCGTTTAAAGATACTCAATCAGATTCGATGGTCCCCATATCAGATTCGATGGTCCCCATATCAGATTCGATGGTCCCCATATCAGATTCGATGGTCCCCATATCAATATCAGATTCGATGGTCCCCATATCAGATTCGATGGTCCCCATATCAGATTCCACCAACAACAATGTTTTTGAAATGCCGCTTCAGTTATCAGTATTGATTAATTGCCCAAAAATAATGCTAACCAATTAACAGTCAGCTATAGTATAAAATTGCCCAAAAACTGTCATTTTGTTCAACAAAATTTTTGCCGGTTTGTCAAATATCTGACACAAAGAAGCCACTTGATTTTAGAGTTATTCATCTTGATCCGAAATTTGGTTCGAGACAATCTTCTTATCGACTTTTAATGGGTCACTAACTATTCCAGGAGGTGAAAAATAATAATAAAAATTGATATCTGATGACTCTTGAGCTTTGACGGGTAGGTTCCTGGACTCGAATCAAATATAGTTTACCCCCAAAGGCAAACAAATAATAATTGAGGGGAGCTTAATCGGATTGAGTACCTTTAAAATGTTATCGCTGTAAAAATACATTTCTACAGCTGTTCCGCAGCCTTGATTTAGACAATTTTATGGTAGGTCAGCCGAATAATGAAACTTCTGGTATCCAGTCTGGTGGGTTTAATAAGTTTGGCAAATATCAGCTTGAGCCTTTTGTTAGACACCAAAACGAGCCCCTACGTGCTGTATTCCTCCAGATATCGGCCATTCCACGCAAGTTCAAATTCTGTTCTGCAGATTGTCATTCCATTCCATATTCCATCCCATCCCCCAGATTGTCATGTCCCAACTGGCTTTTTGATGTCGGATTATAATTTCGCATGGATGTGATACTAGGCTCAGCTCTCGATCTATTATAAGTATTTTCTGTTTTGTGATACCCATCATAATATATGAGCAAGGGGATGCTCGTATCCTGGTCTCACAGTAGAGGCACCCTGTTTTGTGATACCCATAATATATGAGCAGGGGGATGCTCGTATCCTGGTCTCACAGTAGAGACACCCTGTCTTGTGATACCCATAATATATGAGCAGGGGGATGCTCGTATCCTGGTCTCACAGTAGAGACACCCCTGTCTTGTGATACCCATAATATATGAGCAGGGGGATGCTCGTATCCTGGTCTCACAGTAGAGGCACCCTGTTTTGTGATACCCATAATATATGAGCAGGGGGATGCTCGTATCCTGGTCTCACAGTAGAGACACCCTGTCTTGTGATACCGATAATATATGAGCAGGGGATGCTCGTATCTCGGTCCTACAGTAGAGACACCCTGTCTTGTGATACCCATAATATATGAGCGGGGGGATGCTCGTATCCCGGTCCCACAGTAGAGGCATCCTGTCGTGTGATACCCATAATATATTAGCAGGCGGATGCTCGTATCCCAGTCCTACAGTAGAGGCACCCCTGTCTTGTGATACCCATAATATATGAGCAGGGGGATGCTCGTATCCCGGTCCCACAGTAGAGGCACCCCTGTCTTGGACTCCGGTAGTGGAAATTTCACTAATGGTGTCCAGAGCAGACAAACTTGTGGCAGTTTACAAATGTCAGGATAAATATAAAACATATATGTATAAATGTAATTCAAAACAATTCGATCAAAAAGCAGACTATAGACCCATTATTATCAGACTATACTTTGTGTATAAACTAAAACCAAATACCTCATTATTATACCTACAACATATTATTGACTTTACTTTTGACCTATATATAGGCTTGTTGACCAACTTTGGTTATAATTTAAAGGTATGCATACTAACAATTTTTTATAATTACCTACGACAATTTTAAGTTAACTTTTTATAAATGCATTCAATTATAACCATAGTGAATACTATGATTGTTACATAACAATAGTAACAAATAATTCAACCTAAATACAATATTGATAATTAAAAGATATTTGACTGACTTCCAGGGTGCTCTATAATTTTATCTTTTATTTCTGCCTTTTTACTTTTGACTGGCTAAAACTGCTCCTACGGCAGACTATCTGTTCATCATTAGCATAATACAGCTTCCGGTGAGCAAGGCAGGGTACCTTTTTTGTGGGCCCAGGACACTGCGGCATCCCCCATTGCTCACTATGAATGTGGGCACCATAAAACATATTAGAATATAAGTCTAGACTACCTTGGATTAGCGATCCTTTATCATATTCCCGTGTGAAAAGCAACTAATAAATTAAACGCTCTTTATTCATGGCGTGGCATATTCGCCCGAAACTTATAAACAAGGTGTCATAACTCATGCGAAAATTGCCGGGCGGATTCCAAATGCGAACTTGACCCGTACCCTAGACTATTAAATGTCCAGACCAAATTCCAGTCTATTCAGTTTGGACCCACCAAGGCCCTCATATGGATACGAAATATGGGAGGAAATCCCAATGAAAAAGGGGGCCATAACTATATATAGTGGAAGTTGGCCGGCGGTCCCCGAATACGGACCCGACCTGCACTCTGTTAGTATACGCAGATACTAAATTACTTTATCCAGGACCGGGATACGAGCATCCCCCTGCTCATATATCAAAGGTACGTGCAGTGTGTATGCTGTTAAAATATTCAGCTCCGTCAAAAACCACCACAAACAGAAAGAATAGTAAAATATATACAGACTTTGTTCTTATACCAATAAGAAATATGGCATAAACAGTATGTTATTGTCAAATGTTTTTCCTTTGTTATGTAAACAAAAGCAAAAACATTACAGAACCTGGCTTTTGTTTAGATCCGGATATGGTAAACATAAAGAGCGTTATTTGTTTTCTTGATATGGAAATAATAAAGAGCGTTTATATTATTTGTGTGTGATTAACCAATAGAATTGCACTGTGTTATGTAAACAGAAGCAAAACTTCTGTAACACCAGCAGGCTCTTGTATATGTATACCATCGTATGTCTTGATGACAATATACTATATACGCGCTGATTATGTTTGGCATATGAACAAAACTATATATATTTTAATATTCCTTCTGTTGATGGCGATCTAAACAAATATGAATATTTCTGCAAGGTTATCACAAAACCAACAAAAAAAAAGTAAGCGTTCAAATAGTATAGCTTATTATATAGCATTTAATGGAGGAATGGTTTTTTACAGCTACATGTACATGGCGAAAATATGGAGACACTTCACGAGTTCATAGATCCAGAACATTTACCGAGTGATTTTGGTGGGAAATTGCCGCCGCTAAACAACAAGGTGAGGTGTAGATATTTATGTGATACATGTACTATACAATGTACATGTACGTCGTATACACATTACACATACACATACATTTATACAAAAGATGACACATGTATACATATTGAATTAGCAATATTAAATAATTTTGGATGGAACTGCAGTTGACATTAACATATCTCTGTAAGCTCACTATTTAGATGTATACACGTATAATCAAAAAGAGATTTAACCAAAACAGTTTTAAGATGGTTAGTCGGTGGTATTAATATTAATAAATTTTATTGTTAATACTGGTCAGCCTCTATAATTAAATATATCATTACGAGGGATAACACTGAAAGGAGGACAAAAATCCCTCTTATTTCCATAGTGGTCCTTAACCCTTTCTGTGCCAAGTCCGATTTTTGTATCAACCCATATACTCTGTGCCAATGCATTCTCTTATATATGCGAGTCGACAATAGGTCGCCTCGCATATATAAGAGAATTCATTGGCCTAACAATTTTTCATCATTTGTTATTATTTTTTACAATTTTTTACAATTTTAATATTTTTTTCTTATATTCTTTAACAGACTTATTTTGTAGGTTTAGTGCCAGGGAATCTTACTTTTTTCATGGGCATCAAAATTATTACTATGAATACTTGGTGATAGTTTTGAGTTATAACATGCCCCTAAGGTTTTATCCAGTTTGTTTTTAAATTTGCCATAGCATGCTTAAGCTTACCCAAAAAAAAGTTAACAGACCATAAATTAGGGCCGATGAGATCGGCCTCTGGCACTGAAAGGGTTAATACTTATGATGGGTTTAAGTACGAAGACTGTCCAGTCTTAAAAGGATACCGTCTGTTGGAGATAGATCAGAAACCAATATTAGGTACACATATATATGTATCACATTACTATGAAAATTTGTGTGCTTTATAGAACAATATTTTGATCCTAAACAACATGAAAGTATCAGAATACCAGTCAAGAAGTATCAGCATAGGTTATGAGTCGTCATATATAGTATAGCATAATTTAAATGGTATGTATGGCTATATAATAGCTATATATAGCTATAATATATGGTAAGATATGGCTGCCAAGTGAGGATCAAAGTAAGCTAATAACACCATTCCCATAAGTATAAGCTTATTGTAGACTCGCACCTATAAAAAATATCTATCCATCCCCTGGAAAGTCAGTTTATATATATTTCTCAATTGATGATATAAAGAAGGTATGATCTCGGGTTTATTATTGGATATCGGCAGCAGCGCGCACTTCTTGTGTTGACCTTTGTCAGCCATGGAATGAGTCACATGATTTTATATTTTCAGCCATGGAATAAGTCATGTGATTTTATAATTTCAGGCATGGATGGAAACATTATTGTCAAGTGATGAGCAATTCGCAGCAGACGAGAAGTACGGACTCATAGATGTTGTTCCTGAATCAAATAAAGTCAAGAACGACGCCCTTGAACATTTACCAGGGACATTTAAAAAACTGGAAACTTGAACCTAATTGTGAGAAAAAGTGATCGATCATTTGCCAGACTATTTTTAGAGTGTTTGACACCTCCATATCAAATATACTAGTAAGCTAAATAGGCCCGATGGTTCTTGAGAAGAAGTCATTTTAAGAATTACTATGGAGGGAAAGAGTTATGACCCTGGCTTCGCAACTATCTGACTTGGTGACCTCATTTTAACAAATCTGAATACCAGTCACCTAGGGAACATCCACACCCAATATGTGACCCGCCATATCAAATCCAGTCGTAAGTCGGGATTTTTTTTACCATAGGTCGCCTCGCATATATAAGAGAATGCATTGGCCTAACAATTTTTTTAAATAAATGTTTCTTACAATTTTTAGGACATAAAATAAAAAACATCCATTACCCTGCAGGGAGCCCCACACATATATAGAAGTATATAGAAGAGTGTCGTCTGCTCATGTTTGTCTGGGGCTCTGTATGGGTGAAATTATAAAATTGTTAAAGAATACAAGAACAAATTATTAAAATTGTAAAAAATTGTTTGGCCAATGCATTCTCTTATATATGCGAGGCGACCTATGGTCAACTCGCATATTTATTAGGTCAAGCAAACTTATTAGCATTCATGACATGCAAAAACCGGAGTACTACTGGTTTAAGATGTTTGAGAGCGAAAACACATATCCATTCACGAATTTTGTATAAATAGCGGTGAATTATGGACAATAAAAATCTCCCAGAATTACAATGTCATTTAGGTCGGTTGACATCCCTAGTTACTTGCGCAATTTGCATATGAAATTATGTCATGAAAGTAGTACTAACCTAATAAAGCTACGTTGACCTAATAAAGCTACATTGACATAATAAACATAACGTTTGTTAGGCAGGCTTTATGTAGGAAATGGAGGTAGTGAGCAGTGGATGAAATGGTTTATTATTCATTTGGAATATATAATCAGACGAATGACAAACAAAATTGTAATTCATTTGAGTATTTGTCACTAAAAACATGCATTCTGAGAGCGGCTAACTGTAGTTTTCGATTCACCGACATCGGCCGCTTCAGCGTGCATAAAATCTGAATGTAGCATGGCAAAATTTCATCGGCACAGAACGGAGTAGCGAAACGAGCCAACCCACCCCAGGAAATTGTTACGGAGCAGTGTTCCGAGTAGCGCAATGAAAAAACCCAATGATTTGTGCACGGTGACAACGGCAAACTGAAAGTCTCGATTCGTGTCATGAAAATGACTAAATGATACTTTTTTTTATTCAGTTTTTTTTTGCGACTTTCTTGCTAGATTGAATTACAATGGAGATAAACGTACCCTGTAGAGTGTACATTCTGGGATTTGAGGATGAAAACAGTTTGTGAACTCGCTGGCAAGCCGACTCGTTCAGAAACTGTTTTCATGCTCGAATCCCAGAATGTATAACTTAACAGGGTACGTTTATCTCCTAAACGTAATATGACCATATACGCTAGCGTAATTAACGAACCGCGGCTAAATCACACACAAGGTATATATGTGGCTTTTTAGGCTAAAAAAAAAAAATAGTTTTGGTTCTCGGGATATTATAAGCATAATAAGTAATTATTCCCCGCACAGCGACTACACGGCTTTCCGGTCTCCGGTGTCGATTTAATCCGGAAATTACAACATATCTCACAACTGGAACAGCCTTGACCTTCACGTCATTTCAAAATAATTTTGACAGTTGGACGTTCGATTATATTTTTGTTTTGTCAACACACCAGACATTTTTTACTCCTGTCCACAGTGTTATCGCTACACTGCGGGGGAGTTGCTCCCTTGTTGGAATGTGATATAGTTTCTCGTTCCCTGGGAGCATTGGCATGTTAACACGTGATTTAAGTACGGTACCTTAACGTTTTTAGTCCGACTATCATGAACATGGTTGTATTGACAGAATATTTGACATAACATGTTCGGCAGATGGGTGATTGAATTTTACTACCCATTTGACTTTGACAATTCGACATGACCATAACAATCTTGCTAGACGATTGTTCTTGACTGTGTTGGAATAATTTGGTCTCCGATAGATAATTTGACTTTGTCTACATATTTGACATCGACTACTTCTACATGTGTTGCACAAGCTGAAAAGAACTACATCTGTGTTCGGTTTATATTGTTTAAATTACCGTGATTTCCATACATTATGAACAGTAATATTTAACTCAGACATTAATCGTTGCCCTATTTCAATTGTTCAGTAATTTTTGAAAGTTGCCACCTGGACTATATATGCCTTTGACAATTCGACATGACCATAACAATCTTGCTATACCATTGTTCTTGACTATGTTGGCATAATTTGGTCTCCGATAGATAATTTGACTTTGTCTACATATTTGACTTCGACTACTTCTACATCTGTTGCACAAACTGAAAAGAACTACATATGTGTTCGGTTTATATTGTTTAAGTTACCGTGATTTCCATACATTATGAACAGTAATATTTAACTCAGAAATTAATCGTTGCCCTATTTCAATTGTTCAGTAATTTTGGAAAGTTGCCACCTGGACTATATATGCCCAAATTGACATTCGGCACCAGGTGGGTTGAGACTGAAGATGAAATATTAACAGTTGACAATGAGTATTAGTACTGTAACACATGGATACAATGTGTTAGACCATTTTCAGTCGAACATAAATATAGGAATAGTTTTCCCTAACTGGCTGACATGGGTTTTTTTTTTTTACTCCTGTCCACAGTGTTATTGCTACATTGCGTGGGGAGTTGCTCCCTTGTTGGAATTTGATATAGTTTCTTGTTCTCTGGGAGCCTTGTCTGTTGTTGGATATTACAGCTATATTCATCCAGGCTTGTTTCACTCCCTTGGCGGCCGGTGGGGTTCTCTATTATTAGTATATAACCAATGACAAACCAAAATATGTGTCCCATTCAGGTCGCCTTTTTCGTGCACTGGCATTTAGTACGATTACAGTGATAGTTTGCTACCACTCGATCATGTGAGTATTGAAGTCTTGTCTGGTTTTGGCGGGCCTACGGCTTGGCGGCATACTCCAATACTTATATGATGTGAACAGCTAACTGGAAACTTACTCATTTATTGACTTGAATATTTAAGATATGTAAAGTTTGAGCTTATGCCCTTATGGGAAGTTGACAATAAGTGATAGCAGTAATTATGAAGTCAATTGATATGTATTTCATTATCTTCATAGCTAATTGTATTGTGCGATAGATACTTATTTGTTGATGTCTGTAATCTTTATGTCAGAGAAATGTTTGATGTTCTGACAGTGAGCGAATGATGTGAGTTGAATGACAGTCGTGTGTTGATGGAGCTGAATGTAATGTAAACTAATGTATACTATGTAACAGAGCTTGCCTCATTCCTGCCATAATAAAACATGTACTCGCCATTGAACCTTATTGTCTCTCCTAAACGTAGAATCACATGTACATGCCGTAGCATTGCCTCAGGTGTGTCCCTTAATCCGAAATAGTCTCGCAGCCCCATTTTAAATTTGGGAGCAAGGGGAGTAATTGGGCAATTTTTTTTCAAATCAATGAGGGAGGGAGGGTTTTATTTTTATTTTTTATTTTTTTCTGCGCATAGTAAGTATGGACAAAGATACCTTCCTCTGTCTAGTAATAACCAGAAATGTAGAGGGAACTGTTTTGCATATAAACTCATTTAATCTTATATAAAAATGACATTGTACTACCAGTGTATGACTGGGATTACCTAACATTGTATAATCCCCCTGACATTAACTACTGTTATTGTTGTCTAAATACTGATACCTCCCCATTCTAATATGTGATCCTGAATTTAATCCTGTGCCTTTCAATTGTATAAAGTTACAATTAGTGTAAGTTAGTTCACAATGACTAATTGTAAGATGAGCATGAGCTAATCATTTTCTTAATTATAGTCATCTACTTCATGTTGTAAGCCTGCAAGTCACTTTTTATCACATTACATGTTAGAGCTCAATGCACACTATTATTCAACACATATCTGCTACGGACATGTTTATAAAATTAAAAAAAAAAATGATATTTTTTTTTCGTAAGTTTTTTTTTATAACGTCAGGCATTGCAATAAAAAGGCCTAATGCGGCCCTTTTTATTCAATGCGGCGGGGCCTGAGAACCAAAACTTTTTTTTTTGGCCTTAATGTTATAAAATAAGTTCATTGTTTTGTATTCCTATCAAATAAGATTCACCTAGGCCTTCCTTTGTTGGGTGTTTATTATTAATTATTATTATTATTATCATTATTATTATATATACATATAAAAGCATTCTACTGTAAATTAGTTTCAATGCGCTTACATCAATCAATACAAATAAAAATATACAAGGTAAGAGATAAAAAAGTAGTAAATGAGCATTAAAAAATCATAACGACCATCTGCATGTGACTAAGAAATTACTAAAAAAAAAATTAAAATCCAACAACCATAAGCATGGGACTTAAAATTAAAAGAGAATCATAAAATAATTAAAAACATAATTAAAAACATAATTAAAATTATGAAAAAAGCTTATGGCTAAATAAATTACACTCCGGACACAATTAAGGGCTCACCGAAAATATCAGTTGTCCGGATATGACATGAAAATTGCAGCCTTGTTTGGATTCTGGCCCGCCAAGACAAATGACGTTGTAACTGGTTTTCTGCTAATATTTTATATAATATGAACAAATTTATTGATAATAAGTACTTCAATTGTTCATTATTCCGATAGTAATTCCCCTTATTTTGGTATATCAGTAATCGATAGACACAGTAAAAAAAATTTCCAATTACGACATTAATGCTTTACACCCACCGATCTACTGTGCAACAAAAGTGGTCGCATAAATTCAAAACAACAGCGTCATATTTAATAATAATTGGTGACGTCACACAATCAGATATAGTCTATATACGACCCAAAGTGTCCGGCTTTGGTTCATTAATATAAGTGCAGAAAGGTGGAAGGGAAATGTTAAGATAATAAGTGACTTCACTTAGTCGCGGTGAATCCGCCATTTGGTCTCCGGAGGTCAAAGTTAACAAGTAGCATCTATTTTTAGCATACGGCTCCAGTCTGGGAATTCCCAAAATAAAATAGCAACAGGTCGTTACCGATTCGCAGGTGCGAGAACTTCATAAAACTAATTAAACACTCACCCTGGATAAATACAATACGTATGTTTCGCACAGTAGATGGATTGGATGTATCACGTATGTTTTTGAGTTATTTTTTTAACGCAAGAACTCGCTATTTATCAGTAACTTTACTTGTGGGAAGTTCGTTGACAAAAAAAGGGCGTCTGAATGTCTGCATCGTCACCAGATCCTAACTCTATAGATGACATGGCCACAAAACAATTCTTAAACACGTAGTTGCACTCAGAATAAATGAAATTAAGCCATAAAATGTTGATAACAAATTCTCCCACTCAGCTGTCGAATGTAAACAAATGGATGCTACTTCTCAACTTTGACCTTTTACCGGCTTTTACCGGTGGGTTGGATAAAAAGCTAGGAATCGGACCATATAGAACCATCGGCCATCTTGAAAATCGCGACCCAGCAAAAAAGCTTATAAGTTCTGTGGTCATTTGTTGAACTTATTATCTGAACATTTCCTAAGGGCCTTAGGGGTAACTACTGGTCAGTGAGTACTTTGCACAGAAGGGGTTAATTGAATTCATATCCATCACATTTTGGTGCAGCATTAAAGACCCTGTGCAAATTAACCAAATTACTTGCTTTAACACACTTGGTACAATATTACCCCAGTCATTGGTACAAGCCAACCAATGAACCGGCTGCAGCCATTGCAGGTGCTGCTCTAGTTTGATCAGAACAGGCTCTGATACAGTAATAAAGTAATGCCCTAAGTAATTATGGGTTAAGCAGAATTATGGGTAACTTTTCAGCATTTAGTCGGAAATATGGCTTGTTGCCATTTATCGGAAAGATCTAGGCGAGAGCTTTCCGATGATTGGCAACAAGCCATATTTCCGACTAAATTCTGAAAAGTTACCTATAATTCTGCTGTGGCTATGGAGTCGATTAATTAGGGCATTACCGTACTCATCTGTATGACACCTGACAAGCTGACTGGTACTCTTAAAACACTTGAGTGATGTGACTTTGATCAAAGGTCACAATTTGGCGCTGGTTTTGAAACAGCGATTAATCCGACAATTACACGTCGCTCAAAGCGGCCAAGCCACTGCTATGTGGAGACTCAATGACCGGCGATGCGCTACAAACCCATATCGATGTGTTTACAGCGAATACAAGTCCGACATGCTAACCACTGGACCACAGAGCTCCACGAGGCCACAGGTCACCTCGCATATATAAGAAAATGCATTGGCCTAACAATTTGTTATCATTTTTTTCTTACTTTCTTTAACAATTTTTATCATTTTTTTTATAATTTATTTTTTATAATTTTTTTTTGTAATTTTATCTTACATTCTATATCATTTTGTCTTATATTCTTTAACAATTTTATCATTTTTTCTTTCATTCTTGAACAATTTTATCATTCTTTTTATCCGTTTTCTTACGTTCTTTATAAATTTTTAAAAACATTTTCTTATATTTTTTAACAATTATAAAAAATAATATCAAATACCAATGTATTCTCTTATATATGCGGCGCGACCTATGGTCAACTCGCATATACAAGAGAATGCATTGGCACAGGGTTTTCATAAAAATTCAAGGAAGCTCTCTTTAACTGAATTGATATCCACCACATTTTATATTTAGCATGCATGCTTAAAACATTTAAGTCCATGTTAGCGTGGACAATCTAGATTAAAAACCTCAATTGGCACATGGATCTAACCATTATAACGTTATATACAAGCCTGGGTTTAGTGTGTCTGTCATTTGCAGAATGAGGTCCCCAGAGGGTGAATTTACTGATGCTATCCCACACAGCGGGCTAGCATCACCAAATTCACCCTCTGGGGACCTCATTCTGCTTACACCTCAGCAGAATGAGGTCCCCAGAGGGTGAATTTGGTGATGCTAGCCTGCTATGCAGGGTCGCATCACTAAATTCACCCTCTGAGTGAATTTGGTGATGCTAGCCTGCTATGCAGGGTAGCATCACTAAATTCACCCTCTGGGGACCTCATTCTGCAAATGACAGACACACTATTTCAAGGCTTGGTTATATATACTCTTGGAGGTATCATTCACAAACATCATGATGCAAACAATCTGTATTCACTTTTAACACTTTCAGTGCCACGTCCGATTTTTTGTATCAACCCATCTATCCTTGATCATTTTTCAAATTTATTGATTATAATAATGTGAAACATTGATGGAAAGAGCTCTTTCCAGTAATGTATCACAATATTATAATCAATAAATTTGAAGAATGATCAAGGAAATATGGGTTGATACAAAAATCGGACTTGGCACTGAAAGAGTTAACACTCCTGATGCAGCGTCATACTGATACAAATTAACAAGTTCCATGTTTTATATAACTTTTAATTTTTTTAACATAAATATATTTTGATATCAGTATATAACACTGCACCACCAATTTTCAACCAATCCCAAGAGAACATATAAAGAATATACTAGACAATGGTTAGAATTGTTGCAACGCGAGATCTTCAGTTAGTTGTCCACAACTATCATTAGTTTTGTGTTTCCTCGGACTGTGTCCCCTGCCGATAATGGCTCTCCATTCAAGTACTGATATCGCAGCGTACAGCCCGGATTCTTCTGCATTATCTTTGTGACCACCTACAAACAAGAGAGAGCGTAAATATTCAAGGCTCAAAATAAAAATGTTTAACCCACAGGGAGCCTCACACAGATGGATTCAGCATGCACTACGAAGTATCGTCTGCTCCAGTCTATGTGGGACTCTCTAAGGGTTATGACATAAGTCAAACAAGAGAGTGTAAATATTAGCAACAACCTTAGGCAGGTGAATGACGTCATATAATAATAATGTCCGTCATAACCAGGCCTCCCATTCCAAGCACAATAAATTCCAATACGATCGGAGGGACAAGATTCACCGCTTATGGTCAACAATCCTGGAGAAGATCTCCCAACTGGGGTTAACTTTCAATGAACTGAATTGCCTTAAAGAGAGTGTAAATATTATATAAGTGTCCAACCCATAGAGAGCCCCACATAGACTGTAGCAGACGACAATCTGTAATGCATGCTACCATCTGGGCGAGGCTCCCTGTGGGTTAAACATTAAATTTTAACAATTTAAATAAATAGTTTGTACTGTCAAGCCTTCAAATAGTGTAGATCTAACCCATAGAGAGCCCCACATAGACTGGAGCAGACCACTCTATAGTGCATGCTACCATCTGTGCAAGGCTCCCTGTGGGGTAAACATTAAATTTTAATAGCTTAAATAGTTTCAATAGTTTAAATAGCTTGACAAGCCATCAAATATTGTCTAACCCATAGAGAACCCCACATAGACTGGAGCAGACGACACTCTGTTGTGCATGCTTCCATCTTGGCGAGGCTCTGTGTGGGTTAAACATTAAATTTAACAGCTTAAATAAATAGTTTCTACTGTCAGGCAATCAAATATTGTCTAACCCATAGAGAACCCCACATAGACTGGAGCAGACGACACTCTGTAGTGCATACTTCCATTTGTGCGAGGCTCCCTGTGGGTTAAAATGAAATTATAACAGTTTAAATAAATAGTTTCTACTCTCTTGTGGAAATGATTTCTTTTATAAAATAATTTTTATTGGGATAAAAACATAGATTAAAGGTACATGTACTCAATCCGATTAACCCTTTGAGTGCCAGGTCGATTTTTGTATCAACCCAGATACCCTGTGCCAATGTTTTCTCTTATACGCGAGTCGACCATAGGTCGCCTCGCATATATAAGAGAATGCATTGGCTTAACAATTTTTTATTTTTGTTAACAATTTTAAGATATTTTATAGACTTATTGTGTAGGTTTAGGGCCGATATTATCGGCCCCTTGCACTCAAAGGGTTAAATGGATACTGTACTCCAATGTTGTTGTTGATTTCTATACCCTCTGAATCGTAGAATAAGGTAACAATTTTTCCATTATTTGAAAGTCTACGAAGTAGTGTTACGGATGGCTAATTTATCGGAATGCAAATGTGTCCCATGGGTTTACCAATCCCTCAATTAATTTGATTACGTCTTGTACATGGAAATTCGTAATTTACTTTACAACATTTTATGGCTCCAGCCATAAATATTAAATTATATATCAAATTATTAACTTTGATTTTAAGATAGCCTTTTAACCTGAACGTTTACAGAATACAACTTCGACTCAAATTACTTATTTTTCTATATATTAGCGATATTAGATCGTTGTTAATACTGGAAATTGATTGAAAATGGCATTCAGTACCCCTTTGAGCACCCCTAAATTACTATTTCTTTGGCTTCAGGGGTAAACCCACCCTTCAAAGCTCAAAGTGACCAGATATCGATTTTTGAAGTTAGTAAATTTTTTGGAGATGTGGTCCACTTCCATGCGCTCAAAAAGACAAATTCCGGGTGTAAGATGGATAACTCTATAAACAAGTGGTTATTATTGTTAATAGTAACCACTTGATTTTCGTGTTATCCATCTTACAATTTGTCCGTTTGAGCACGTGGAAGTGGTCCACATCTCCGAAAATTAACAAACTTCAAAAACCGATATCTTATCACTCTAAGCTCTGAAGGGTGGGTTCCTCGACTTGAATCAAATATTTGTTACCCCTAAAGCCAAAGAAATAGTAATTTAGGAGCTTCTAATCAGATTGAGTACCTTTAATTTCTGTGAGCCTCGTTGCCGAGGCAAAATGAGATTAATATCGGGTGAGGTAGGCCTGTAATGATACACTTCGTCATGATACGATACGTATCGCGATACGGGGCCAACGATTTGATACGTATCACGATACACAAAATTTGATCCCATGAGTAAATAGCTATTCAAGTTCGACACTCCAAATTTGCACATGACGAGATGTCGCTGGGCAGCTGGGCTCTTATAGTTATACACTACTTTGTATTATGCTCATAGTTATATCTGAGTATATTGTCAGAAAAGCTCATTTTCAATCCGAAACTCATGCAACAGTGATTCAAGTCTTTTTTTTAAATTCATTTCATAATTTAATCAACAGTAATTCAACACAACAATGTGACATCACTGTCATTAGTCACAACTCAGTTGTAACAGATAACACTGTCAGAACCGAACCGAAGTGGCGAGCATGATTGAGCATCAAACATTAACTGAGTGTTTATAAGTAAGTTCACCCGAAGTTGATGTCCTTATTCATGAGGCATTGAAGTTATGCTAGGTTTTTACATGTTGGTCACAACACCAGTCTTGTAACTTATGTAAGAGGTTGCCATCGAACATAATTTGCCGATCGTTTTAGTTCTGTCTGTCTTAATGCATCCATCCTCTGCAAGTTCAATGGTGTATGTCCCAAAACCGAAATATTGCCAGACTTCCGACCTGTAGGCCGCTGGCGGATTGACAAGTTTTAAGCATTGAGTAGACATCTTTCCACGGCCCACGTGTTGTTATTTTGCCACAGACGATATATCCAATATACTAGTATTTGATTGGTTGAAATCACAGCAGTTCATCAAATTAACCAATCAGAGCATGGCTCATAGTCTGAGGTTATGTTACGGAGGTCAGTCATTTCACTTCCGCCAACGTTTGTGTCAAAGGTCAAAGTGCGAGCTCACGGAAACAAACGAAATTTACAGATTCACTTCCGATAACACTTCGTAAGAATTCACAGCTTACGCAAACGAATGAGGGGACCCGATTGACTTCGTATGGTAACTGCATAATAGCGGAACTGTATCGTAGTGTATCAAAATTACAGTCAAATGAATCCCGTATAGAATTGTGAATGATGAATCGCGATGCATCGAAATCGCGATGAATCGTTACAGGCCTAGGATGAGGAGTTAAATCAGATTGTCAAAATAATGTTTTTTCTACTGACTGTCAAAATGGATGGTGCTGGTCATTTCAAAATGGCGCCTGTCAAATTTTCAGATGTACTAAATTAGACCATATTTAAATTTCTAATCAACTTATTATTCATCAATGAGTGGGTTAGTGAGCATCCAATCGCCACCCAGGAAAAACCTAAGTTATTTTTATTTTCAAAAGTTCAAAAACGTTCCGTCGATTAATACATACAAATGCACTTCACAAACGAGATAATAGAATTAAAGATGGATTATCTCTTTAAATAACAAATTTTAAATAGTTGCGTGACTATAAAATAATACATTTGAACTGAAGACCTACATGTATGTCCGGAAAAGCTTCTATCAATTAATATTGATTTCATTTCGAATATGAAATCGGGCCCGTTTATGTTACTATTTTTAGAACCGACCATTCGGATGAGACCGTATTGCGATATAGAGCACTGGGCTGTTTCTACGGCTACGCAACGAATGTCAAATGTCACAGGTTGGTTGTTTGTATTTTGTTCCACAGATATAAGCGATAATGAGTATAATTAACGTTTATTTGTGACAAAATTGCACAATATAATTTCTGGTCTCTGTTAACAGTAACCACTATTGTTCGTTGGCTGAACAAACACACCTTTTTAGACTAGAAAATATTCAAAATAAAATTAATATTAATCGTTAGAAGCATTTCCGGACAGGAGTCTTCGATTCAAATCTAATATTTTATACCCCGGTAACTATATAATACATGTTTACAAAGAGATAATCCACCTTTAACTCTGAAATTAAAAAAGAACTATTTTTGACTTTCAATGTCTGAGTACGGCCAGTAATGGCTCCTTGGATGTACCCAAACAGATACAGATTGTTTAAAAATTTGCATTGGACAGATACAGAAGTGCACTGGACATGACGTCATTATTATAGACCGGTTTGGATTATCGCCATTTTGGATCTCCGGTCAGAATTCTGAACGGGACTAAAATAGAACAGTGAAAGCTGATTGGCCAAAGTGATTTGTGTGTTGTGTTCAAAGTTCCAAGTTTGACTATATTCTGCCGATCTCTGATGGAAATAAATTAACAAAACATGTTATTTTGATATCCTACTTCATATTGGTGAATCTATATTTTAAATACGTAAACTATTTTCGCAGAACAAACGACGCAACGTATTGTGTATCCCAGTGTTGCTGTTGTCTCTCCGTCGTTATATTTGGGTTGATGACGCAAATGATATCATCTACATAAAGATGGCGATAGTCCGTACTGGTCTCTTATGGGAGGGCACGTCACAGAGCGATAGCGTCGTAGTGTTTCACATATGAGCCATTGACGATTCTACTTTACGCCCAGAATCGTGGGTGGGAGTTATCTTTCTTGTATGTCTCCAGATTAAGCCAAATGGAAGTTTTGCGTAAATGAACAGAGAAGGCATCAGGGTTCGCGCTGGACAAAATTCCTCTATCTGTGTGGGGCTCTCTATGGGCCTGTATACTCACACAGCTGACAGTCAGTAATAGATCCTTCTATCTGTGTGGGGCTCTCTATGGGCCTGTATACTCACACAGCTGACAGTCAGTAATAGATCCTTCTATCTGTGTGGGGCTCTCTATGGGCCTGTATACTCACACTCCTGATTCTGGGATTCTGATAGAGGAACTGCATGATGTCTGCACCTTCTCTTATGGGGGAGAAAAACACCATCTTATCCTCATGATGAATCTCGAAACCTGGAATTAATGAAAAGAAAGTGAGGCTGTCACCGTGTTTTTATTCCATCAAGTTTGGGAGCGTTAAATACATATTATGGACTTGTTCAGGAATGTGAAACTGATAAGTTGGCAACTGGATGAATGTAGCATTTTAGTAACATCGCTGAAAATTTCAAGCAAATCGACCGTACCACTCAATAGAAATCATCGTCTGAACTACCCTCAATTGTAAATATTTACTTCTCGATTCTGGACGCAACTTTCTGCAATAAACTAACAAAAACGATTTCACCTTTGAGAATCACTGCAATTGATTAATATATAAGAATGACGATGTGCGTTGCCAATTTGGATATAATATTTGCCCAAAAAACTACTATGAGCAAGATAATTCTCCATTTCTATTTGATCACCTATCTGCAGTGTTTCACATCACTTTAATTCGGATTATGCATCTTTGAAACATAGACATCCAAAATCAGGGTTCGCGCTGTCAGTTGCCAATTTTGCCAATGGCAAAAATAATTCACATTTGGCAAAAACTATTTTCATTTGGCAAAACTTTTGGCAAGTCACTTGATTCCTCAAGAAAGTTTAATAATATTTGTCAACCAATACCCCTCATTCCTAGAAACTCTTTCATTAACCCTTTACCCAACAGAACGGCCCTGTGCCAATGCATTCACTTATAAATGCGAGTCGGCCATAGGTCGCCTTGCATATATAAGAGAATGCA
This sequence comes from Siphonodentalium dalli, assembly GCA_032622095.1. Taxonomy (NCBI): domain Eukaryota; kingdom Metazoa; phylum Mollusca; class Scaphopoda; order Gadilida; family Siphonodentaliidae; genus Siphonodentalium; species Siphonodentalium dalli. The sequence continues at coordinate 3,830,101 of CP136069.1, forward strand.
TTGGCTTAACACATTAAAATTATAAAAAATTTAAAGAATGTAAGAAAAAATGGTAAAAAGTGTTAAAAAAAGATTTTTTTTAGGCCAATGCATTCTCTTATATATGCGAGGCAACCTATGATCGACTCGCATAAATAAGAGAATGCATTGGCACAGGGCATAACAGTAACTATCACAATGTGGTCAATGAACCGGTTCCAATAATATCCATATTTGTATGGTTTTATTGAGACAGACCGAAGATATTTTAGGCTATTGAAGCTTTATTTGGGCGTTGTTGGCCGTTTTGTTGGGTAAAGGGTTAATGGTATTACTGGTGATTTATAAGGTTATGAAAATTTAGCACCTCTTCCAAGATGCAGTTAATCTGATATCATTAGTATCGACGGGTGGAGGGTTTGCTAGTATGTCTGGTGGTGATGTTTACATAGATAATCCTCTGTTTCGATGTGCCTTTCTGATGAAGAAACCCTTATACAATTTAATTGTTATGCTGTTGGTTTATTTTTCTATGATAAACCCAAGTATAGAGGCGAGAATTATTAATGATCAACTGCTTTCATATCGATATCTAAGGTCGCTCAAGCAGCGATTGTGGAAATAATCAAAACAAGAGGTGTGCACTCGAGTGCTAGCATACCCCCACTGTGGCAAATTCAACCCTCATTATCCGTAAACTCAACCAAAAAGATTTTTAACTTTAAAGAAAAATTCGGACTAATAATATCGATATGGTGTCACAAGAAGCTTGTAAAGAAAAAATTATTCAAATCGGTTCATATTTGTTAAAGTTATTAAGTCAGACAGAATTTTCTAAGTCAAAATAAGTCGAAAATGAGGTGTAATATTACGAAAAATAGTCTGAGCCAATCCCTAGCCGCATCATGTAGAGAGGGTATTGTGAGAAGCATGTATACCATAAATTATTGAAATCGGTTCATATTTGTTCAAGTTATGAGGTCGGATGGACGGACGGACGGAGAAAGAGTGACGGACGGACGGACGCCCAGACACCCAGACGGACGGACGGACGCAGTCAATCCAGTATACCCCCCCATTTTCCTCGAAAGTGGGGGTATAATAAAAGACACAATGTTGTAGAAACTGACAGCATTTGGAAACTTCTAACAGCGTTCGGCAAAAATTATTTTCATTTGGCAAAATAATAGGCAAAAGTAAATTTCGGGCCAGCGCGGACCCTGTCCAAAATACACCAAAAGACCATCTAAAATAACTGGATATGAAGACTAAATGTATATTTAAAACCTTCCATGACTGGAGCTTCCTGACATCTTGCGAAAACCCTGTGCCAATGCATTCTCTTATATATGCGAATCTCCCATCGATCGATCGAGCTTTGTATATATAAGAGAATACATTGGTCTAACAATATTTACCTTGACCTTGTAAGCCATCGCATTCTCTTATATATGCAAGGATCCCTATGTGAGACTTGCATATATAAGAGAATGCACTGGCACAGGGTCTTTGATGCTGCACCAAATAGTAATGAAGCATTTAATATATACAGTAATGCCTGAAGTATATGACACTCGCCGAGAGCTTTCCGATGAATGGCAGCAAGCCATATTTCAGACTAAATCCTGAAAAATTTCCCATAATTCTGCTGTGGTTCAGGAGTCGATTATTTAGGGCATTACTCTATATCATCCTATGAATCTCTACTCTATATGGCTAACCCCCATAGAGAGCCCCACACAGATAGAATGATCTACAACTGACTGTCGTCTGCTCGTGTCTGTGAGGGGCACCATACGGGTGTTCTAGGACATAACTGCGATAGCTGCTCAATAATCAAAGCATTCCATCACTAGCCGCTATTAAATATTAAATTCTGATGTAACTACACTGCCCCCGATTATTGAGCCACCAGCAACATTCCAATACAGTAATGCTCTAAATAATCGTCTCCTTAACTATGGGTAATTTTTCAGAATTTAGTCTGATTTAGTTGGAAATATGGCTTGTTGCCATTCATCGGAAAGCTCTCAGTGAGCTAATGGATTGAAATCCAAGTTGGTCAACAGCCATGACAAATTTCATAACGATCCAACCAAAGGTACAACCTGTAGCCCACGCTAATGGAAATTGTTGACGGACATCTCCACGTACACGCGGACGATGGATACCAAGTAAAGTTGAGCTAAAAAAAACTTGTACTATTTCAAGGCTTGGATGAGGCCTAAGAAGATAAAAGTCCCCAGAGGTTGAATTTATTGGGGAGTAGTTACTTTACTGTTTGGGGGTGGGTGGGTGATATATAGGGGGAGTACTTACTTGGCTGTTTGGGGTGGGGTGGGTGGTAGGGGGAGTAGTTACTTTACTGTTTGGGGTGGGGTGGGTGATAGTGATAGAGTACTCACTAGGCTGTTTGGGGTGGGGTAGGTGATAGGGGGAGTACTCACTATGCTGTTTGGGGTGGGGTGGGTGATAGGGGGAGTACTCACTAGGCTGTTTGGGGTGGGGTAGGTGATAGGGGGTACTTACTAGGCTGTTTGGGGTGGGGTGGGTGATAGGGGGAGTACTCACTAGGCTGTTTGGGGGTGGGTGGGTGATATATAGGGGGAGTACTCACTATGCTGTTTGGGGTGGGGTAGGTGATAGGGGGAGTACTCACTAGGCTGTTTGGGGTGGGGTGGGTGATAGGGGGAGTACTCACTAGGCTGTTTGGGGTGGGGTGGGTGATAGGGGGAGTACTCACTATGCTGTTTGGGGTGGGGTAGGTGATAGGGGGAGTACTCACTAGGCTGTTTGGGGTGGGGTGGGTGATAGGGGGAGTACTCACTAGGCTGTTTGGGGTGGGGTGGGTGATAGGGGGAGTACTCACTAGGCTGTTTGGGGTGGGGTAGGTGATAGGGGGAGTACTCACTAGGCTGTTTGGGGTGGGGTGGGTGATAGGGGGAGTACTCACTATGCTGTTTGGGGTGGGGTAGGTGATAGGGGGAGTACTCACTAGGCTATTTGGGGTGGGGTAGGTGATAGGGGGAGTACTCACTAGGCTGTTTGGGGTGGGGTGGGTGATAGGGGGAGTACTCACTAGGCTGTTTGGGGTGGGGTGGGTGATAGGGGGAGTACTCACTATGCTGTTTGGGGTGGGGTGGGTGATAGGGGGAGTACTCACTAGGCTGTTTGGGGGTGGGTGGGTGATAGGGGGAGTACTCACTAGGATGTTTGGGGTGGGGTAGGTGATAGTGATAGAGTACTCACTAGGCTGTTTGGGGTGGGGTGTGTGATAGGGGGAGTACTCACTAGGCTGTTTGGGGGTGGGGTAGGTGATAGTGATAGAGTACTCACTAGGCTGTTTGGGGTGGGGTGTGTGATAGGGGGAGTACTCACTAGGCTGTTTGGGTGGGGTGGGTGATAGGGGGAGTACTCACTAGGCTGTTTGGGGTGGGGTGGGTGATAGGGGGAGTACTCACTATGCTGTTTGGGGTGGGGTGGGTGATAGGGGGAGTACTCACTAGGCTGTTTGGGGGTGGGTGGGTGATAGGGGGAGTACTCACTAGGATGTTTGGGGTGGGGTAGGTGATAGTGATAGAGTACTCACTAGGCTGTTTGGGGTGGGGTGTGTGATAGGGGGAGTACTCACTAGGCTGTTTGGGGGTGGGGTAGGTGATAGTGATAGAGTACTCACTAGGCTGTTTGGGGTGGGGTGTGTGATAGGGGGAGTACTCACTAGGCTGTTTGGGGGTGGGGTGGGTGATAGTGATAGAGTACTTACTAGGCTGTTTGGGGTGGGGTGGGTGATAGGGGGAGTACTCACTAGGCTGTTTGGGGTGGGGTGGGTGATATGGGGAGTACTCACTAGGCTGTTTGGGGTGGGGTGGGTGATAGGGGGAGTACTCACTAGGCTGTTTGGGGTGGGGTGGGTGATAGGGGGAGTACTCACTAGGCTGTTTGGGGTGGGGTGGGTGATAGGGGGAGTACTCACTAGGCTGTTTGGGGTGGGGTGGGTGATAGGGGGAGTACTCACTAGGCTGTTTGGGGTGGGGTAGGTGATAGGGGGAGTACTCACTAGGCTGTTTGGGGTGGGGTGGGTGATAGGGGGAGTACTCACTAGGCTGTTTGGGGTGGGGTGGGTGATAGGGGGAGTACTCACTAGGCTGTTTGGGGTGGGGTGTGTGATAGGGGAGTACTTACTAGCCTGTTTGGTGGTGGGGTGGGTGATAGGGGGGGGGTACTTACTAGGCTGTTTGGGGTGGGGTGGGTGATAGGGGGTACTTACTAGGCTGTTTGGGGGTGGGGTGGGTGATAGGGGGAGTACTCACTAGGCTGTTTGGGTGGGGTGGGTGATAGGGGGGTACTTACTAGGCTGTTTGGGGTGGGGTGGGTGATAGGGGGTACTTACTAGGCTGTTTGGGGTGGGGTGGGTGATAGGGGGAGTACTCACTAGGATGTTTGGGGTGGGGTGGGTGATGGGGGTACTTACTAGGCTGTTTGGGGTGGGGTGGGTGATAGGGGGAGTACTCACTAGGCTGTTTGGGGGTGGGGTGGGTGATAGGGGGTACTTACTAGGCTGTTTGTGGTGGGGTGGGTGATAGGGGGAGTACTCATTAGGCTGTTTGGGGGTGGGTGATAGGGGGTACTTACTATGCTGTTTGGGGGTGGTGTGGGTGATAGGGGGAGTACTCACTAGGCTCTATAGAATGAGACCCGGACTGTGGCAAGTCATGCAACTCCAGTTCTGTGTAAGGATTTTCTTCTTCTAGAAGTTCTCGGAGTTCTGTAAAAAATAGAGTTTGATATTCAAGCTTGAAAACCAGCTTGCACAATCTACAGTAATGCCCTAAATAATTAACTCCTTTCACCACAGCAGAATTATGGATTTAGTCGGAAATATGGCTTGTTGCCATTCATCGGAAATAGCTCAGTGAGAGCTTTCCGATGAATGGCAACAAACCATATTGACGGGATAAACTAGCACATGAGCTGTGGAAATTCACACAGCACCTCGAAAATTCAGTAATCACTAAAACCTCATATTTATAACTGAAATTTACTAGGAAATTTGAACAACAAAACATACCTCAACCATTTAATAGATGTTAGTCATAAGAACATAATCCCGAGGATCCATATGAAGTTTGATGACGATCGGATGAGGGATGTGGCATTCAGGGTGTGTCAAAGGATTTAGTGACACAATGAGTAAAATCCAAGATTTTATTAGAAATCATTCAAATTCGATTGCTCCCATCTAGAGGTGGTCCCAAACATGCCTGTAAATTTTCAAAACATTTCGCCAAAATATTGTTGGCTGAATGGTGTAATGATGGAATCAAACCTGAAATCTAATATGGCCACTGGCGGCCATGTTTTTTTTTTAATTTGGAAAAAATTGTAAGCCCCCATCTAAAGGTCACCCTGAAGATCCATATGAAGTTTGGTGACAATCGGATGAGAGAAGTGACCTGTAGGGAGTGCTAATAAATTTATTCATACAAAGAATAAAATCTAAGATTGCCACTTAACCCTGTACCCAACAGAACGCCCAGAAACGCCCAAATGAAGCTTCAACAGCCTAAATTATCTTGGGTCTGTCTCAATAACACCATACAAATATGGATATCATTGGAACCGGTTCATTGACCACATTGTGATAGTTACAGTTATGCCCTGTGTCAATGCATTCTCTTATATATGCGAGTCGACCATAGGTCGCCTCGCATATATAACACTTTTTACCATATTTTCTTACATTCTTTAACAATTTTATAATTTTTAATGTGTTAAGCCAATGCATTCTCTTATATATGCGAGGCAACCTATGGTTGACTCGCATATATAAGAGAATGCATTGGCACAGGGTCGTTCTGTTGGGTAAAGGGTTAAGCAACCATGTTTTTTCAACAAAATTCGGAAAAAATGGTTAGCTCCCATCTAGAGCTCACCCTGAAGATCCCTACGACGTTAGGTAACAATTGGATGAGGGATGTGAACAACCCACGACAATAGCTCAAACTTTACCAAGTAAAGTTGAGCTAAAAATTATACGTAGTGCATTATTACCCTGTGCCAATGCATTCTCTTATATATGCGAGTCGACCATAGGTCGCCTCGCATATATATGAGAATGCATTAGCCTAAAAAATTTAATTTTTTACCATTTTTTCTTACATTCTTTAACAATTTTATAATTTTTTCTTACATTTTTTAACAATTTTTATAATATTTTTCTACATTATTTGACAATTTTATCATTTTTAATATGTGTTAAGCCAATGCATTCTCTTATATATGCGAGGCGACCTATGGTCGCATATATAAGAGAATGCATTGGCACAGGGCCGTTCTGTTGGGTAAATTCGTAATTCTTATCTGTTGTAGTTCATTGTGCGAAGGGTATCAATTGTGAATATATTCATGAGATGTCTTGACTGCAGAAAAAATTCTTTGTTGGGGATACGTTCTGTTGGGTAAAGGGTTAAGCAACCATGTTTTTTCAACAAAATTCGGAAAAAATGGTAAGCTCCCATCTAGAGCTCACCCCGAAGATCCCTATGAAGTTTGGTAACAATTGGATGAGGGATGTGACCCAAAGGAAATTGTTGAATGACGCACACACTCACTCATGGATGAACAACCCATGACAATACTCAAACTTTACAAAGTAAAGTTGAGCTAAAAATTATACGTAGTGCATTATTATGTTACCTCTTTGTTGGGGATACGAGGGGCACCTTATGAGTTACCTGAGAAGACTTGATGCTGGAGAGCCTCTGATGCAGACATCGTATTATCCGGCCGCGACAGCTTCATCAACAGGCTAATAAGCTCCGCTAGAATACTAGGAGCCGGGTGGAAGTCTCGATATAGCTCAGTCAAAGCCTCGTAAAGTCTTTTAGGATTTGCAGCAATCTGTGAATTAGACCAAATAGTCATACAACAAAATACAAGCTAAATTTAATCATAATTAAGCTGTCAATTCACCAAAACACTGTGAAGCAATTGTAATCTCTAGCAGAGCGCACCAGTCATACTTCCTTTCTGACTGTCACCGGCTGTGTACTAATCTGCCATTTCTATATTTAGTGCAGGGTTTTCCAAACAAAATGGCGAAAACCGATCGCCCCAAAGTCCAATTTCCTATGTGCTTTGAGAACAATTCCCGCACTAAAACTAAATGACAGAATGGAGGATCAGAGCGGTAGTTTTGTTGACGATTTTCGCAAGCAACTCGTCAAAATTGAAGCAAATTAGAACTCTTGCCATGGGTGTTGTCGAGACATTGTAGTCCATGTGCGTTTAGACTTTTGTGTTGATAAAATAATCTGAGAACCAAATCACACCATTTCGAAATATAGTTCTTTGGTTCTGGTGGGACTTTCCAAACTTAAGGTACAATACTTCGTTCGATATATAGTGTGCTTATTAATAGGGGCAGCATTTTTCTCTGCTCGGTTAGTATATATTTAAATATCGCGGAAGTCCGCCAAATGAAATTGATCAAAATGAAGTTTCTTTACAACTGGATGAGCGATTGACAGGTTTTTGCTCCCAAGACATAATTATTGATTGCAAGGGATGTATCAATATTTTATGGAAATATTTGTTTAAATTTGGGAATAAATTATAAAGAATTTTTTAGGATATTTAATGCTGAACCAGTGCAGCTCCCATGATGAAAGGGTTAAAGCTACAGTAATGCCCTAATTAATCGACTCCATAACCACAGCAGAATTATGGGTAACTTTTCAGGAAGCAGATGACACTCCATGGTGCATGCTTCCATCTGTGTGAGGCTCCCTGTGGGTTAAACATTATACTGTATCAGTGATGTCTGAGATGCATGTCTTACATTACTGAACCAAGCCTTGAAATAGTGTCTAACCCATAGAGAGCCCCAAATAGACTGAAGCAGACGACACTCCATGGTGCATGCTTCCATCTTTGTGAGGATCCCTGTGGGTTAAACATTAAACTTTATCATTGATGTCTGAGATGGATGTCTTACATTACTGGACCAAACCTTGAAATAGTGTCTAACCCATAGAGAGCCCCAAATAGACTGAAGCAGATGACACTCCATGGTGCATGCTTCCATCTGTGTGAGGCTCCCTGTGGGTTAAACATTATACTTTATCATTGATGTCTGAGATGCATGTCTTACATTACTGAACCAAGCCTTGAAATAGTGTGTCTAACCCATAGAGAGCCCCAAATAGACTGAAGCAGACAGCACTCTATAGTGCATGCTTCCATCTGTGTGAGGATCCCTGTGGGTTAAACATTATACTTTATCATTGATGTCTGAGATGCATGTCTTACATTACTGAACCAAGCCTTGAAATAGTGTGTCTAACCCATAGAGAGCCCCAAATAGACTGAAGCAGACAGCACTCTATAGTGCATGCTTCCATCTGTGTGAGGATCCCTGTGGGTTAAACATTATACTTTATCATTGATGTCTGAGATGCATGTCTTACATTACTGAACCAAGCCTTGAAATTAGAGTTTAATTCGGGACCGGGAATTCCCGGTTCCCGATTTCCAATTGACAAGTCCCGAAATCCGGATTTTCAAAACCGGGAACCGGGAAATGTAAAAAGTCCACTGTGATGCGATTTGAGTCGGAACATAATGTATTTAATAGTGTGTATTTGTACGTTTTAAGCACAATCATGTATATCGTTTGATCGTTAGATTCGTTACCATCATATCTAGTGTTAACTGCAGTCTGCACGTAATTATAACGTTTTTGGGGCACCCTGGAATGGCCGGCATTGATGGTGTTACTAATATTATTATATAAACAGACACAGTGAAATTGACAAGTTGACATATAACTTGACAACACTGTCTCACTCGCCATTTGAGGTCAAACACATCAATGCGATTCTGCGACATGAATTCCATGATGGCATCACTGACGCGGCTTTTCCGTTTGTCGGGGACTTCTTTGATCTAGAGTCTAGACAGTGTTGTATATTTCAAATGACCTTGCACGGTTGCACCGAACGTTGCGAGTTTGCAAAGCTGTGTGAACTTGTGAAGGTCGCTTAAGATGACGACATCATGAGTCATGACGTCATTTGTGCTATATACATGACAAACGTTTCTTACGATAGTTAGATCATTTGATGCCGTCACGTAACTCACATTGCCGTGTTGTTCGTGTAAATCGTGTTATTATTAATTATTATACAGTGAATCAGTGACTGACTGGATATGGCTTGCAGGCAAAATGCCTCGCCGGTTTGGGAATATTTCATTCGTCAGGCTAATAACAAAGCGGAATGCAAACAGTGCTCAAAAATATTGACGCTATCCGGTGGCTCAACGGGGGGCTTGAGCAAGCATATAAAACTTGTTCACAGGATCGAGATGAAACGCCCTGCAGATGTGAAGACCGAACCAGGTTCTTCTAAAATACCTAGACAAAGAACTGTGGATCAATTCCTGCGAAAGGAGAAGGTATCCCTTGAACAGACTCTCGCAAAATTGGCAGCTGTTGATGGTCTGTCCATTTACGCTATCGTCAATAGTGAATATATTCGTTCATGCATGGAGCGTGATGAACTCAAATTACCGAAAAACCCATCCGACGTGATGTCTCTTCTCGGTAAACATGTTGCCCAAATCCGATCAGATATGGGTGTGGAATTCGTGCGCAGGATTGAAAATGGTGAACGGTTCTCGCTCACTCTTGATGAATGGACTAGTATAAGGAACAGACGTTATCTAAATATCGACATACACGGGAAGAACGGTGTGTTTTGGAACACTGGTTTACGTCGCATTACAGGGAAATTTACGTCCGAAGCCACCCTCGAGGCCGTAAGGGAGCATCTGGCAGAGTTCAAGATAGACATTGATAAACATTGCGCTATTTGCACGAGTGATGGCGCTGCGGTGATGGTGAAGTTTGGACGTCTAATGCCAATGACGGCTGTACTGTGTTATAGTCACGGGATCCACTTGGGGGTTAGCGATGTCATGTATAAATGCACCCAATCAACACAACTTACACAAGACGATAATGATGAAGAGACCGACGAGAGTGGTGAAGCTACAGAGATTCAGAATCAGAATGTTGAACACGAAGAGAATGAAGACAGTGATCAGTCAGATGATGAGTTTGGAGATGCTGATATAGAGATACAAGAGGAAACACCAGAGTTAGAAGTCAGTTATGCCGAGATAGTCAAGAAAGTGAGGAACGACTGCAAGAAATTTCGTCGTGGACGCGCTGACGAAATACTGCAGCAGTATGTTGTGGCTGAGTTTCGCACCGAATTAAAGCCATTGATTGACGTAAAGACAAGATGGAATAGCATTGAAACCATGTTCACGCGATATTTAAAATTGCGTCCGTGTATGCTGAAGGCGTTCGTTGACCTCAAATCAAAATCGTGCATCACAGAAGAAGAGCTTGTCGTTGTGAGAGATATCGCGGCGACGTTAAGGCCAATTACGATTGCGAACGAGGCACTCTGTAGGCGAGAGACAACGTTTATTTCTGCCGAGGGGATTCTAAAATTCCTGTTTACACAGTTGAATAAAGTGAACTGTGACTTCAGTTCCCAAATGTTCGAAAAGCTACAAGAGCGAATCGGCAAACGCCGAGATAAAACATTAGTAACATTGCTTCTGTATCTGCACGATAACGAAGCATTTAGTAGGGCTGTCAAGCCTGTCACTGTATCGTCACCTGCTCCTGCTGTGGTTGATAGTTCATTCTTCGAACTGTCAACCAAAGCAGCACGGGTGAAATTAGCTAAAACGGAACTGATGCGTCTGCGTACCCTGGACGCCTTATCTGATGAAAACACGCAGGATCTCGAATCGAGTACCGATGTACCCACTCCAGTAACGGTCCCCACACTGGAAGCGGAGCTGCAAGGTTTCATTGACGCTTCAACATCGCACAAATCTCGCACAGGTGGAAACGTGCAGCGAACCACACCCAACATCGCTGCAGAGTTTAAATTGTACGAAGCGAACAACGTGCGGACAGAAAACTTAAATTTCCTATATGAAGCCCTGAAAACAGGCAAACCGACATCTGTGGAGTCCGAGCGTAGCTTCTCGACTGCTGGCAAATTTTCAACGAAGATTCGGTCACGATTAAGTGACAGTTCTTTAAGCAACCTTCTGTTTCTACGGAAGTTCTATCGCAAAACTGCTACCGTACGTAAAAGTTAAACAGACGGTTGCTTAACGAACTTTCACTTAAGGGTGATCGAGTCTTCGTTGATGCTGCTAAATTGATGACATTAACGGTACGGTACGCTAAACTACAGTACGATTTGACTATGAAAAATTGAAAATCAATCATGTGTTTATTTTTGTTTAAATGGCGCAAGAATGCGGCAAGATTCGCGTGTTACATTGTTGTTCAACTGTAAGTTTTAAAAGTAATTAAAGAGATGTTACATTAAAACCATGTTGTGTATATATTTTGACATTCGGCAGTAAGTTATTATCATAATATGATGTCAACAAATAAACCGGGAATTTTCCCGGTTCCCGGATTCAGGGATGAAAAATTTCCCGGTTCCGTTTTCCAAAATAAACCGGGAAATATTAAACTCTACTTGAAATAGTGTGTCTAACCCATAGAGAGCCCCAAATAGACTGAAGCAGACGACACTCCATGGTGCATGCTTCCATCTATGTGAGGCTCCCTGTGGGTTAAACATTAAACTTTATCAGTGATGTCTGAGATGCATATCTTACATTACTGAACCATGCAAGCCTTGTAATATCGTGTCTGTCATTTGCAGAATGAGGTCCCCAGGGGATGAATTTGGTGATGCTAGCCCACACTATGCAGGGTAGCATCACTAAATTCACCCTCTGGGGACCTCATTCTGCAAATGACAAACACGCTATTACAAGGCTTGGGTGTCTCAGCCTCATGAATTATCATTTAATATGCCCCGCCCTATGGGTTCGTCCACCCTCATGATTTGTCATTTAATATGCCCTGCCCAGTGGGTTTGTCCGTCTCACACCAGCATCAATTATTTATAATATATAATAGTTCTGTTGTCTCCACCTCACAATTTTTATTTAATACAACGATACCCTCTGGTTACTGCCTCACGACAGAATCAATCTTTTATAATATACTAGCTTTGCTCGGGTGAGGAATGCATAATTTATTAGTGGCCCTTAAAAGTCATTAAAAAAATTATAAGTCATCTGGGATAAAGAGCACCTATTGCATGACTCTCCGGATAAAGTTACATCTATCTTTTAAGTTGATAATAAACCAGGGTTCGTACAGGGAACCAGGGAATCATTTTCCAGTATATTCCAGAATATTTCCAGTACTGATATTATGAATTTCCAGTATGGCAAATTAGGGTTAGGGTTAGGGCTACTCTACTCGATCCCAGGTTTAGAGTTAGGACTATACTCTACTCGATCCCAGGTTTAGAGTTAGGGTTATGTACTGTCACAGACTTAGCCAGAGAGGTGACAGGAGTCTCTACGGCCCCCCAACTTCAGTATTACGACTCCTTACGGCCACCAAAATTTACCAAGATTTGAACCAATGAACTCACCCAAACATCCTTTTTAATGATAATTCACGTGTTGGCTTCAACACCTCAAAACCATGCAAATATACCAGTTTAATACATTTTCACTACATGTCAAAATCGTTAAGCGTAATTTTTGTCCTGTATGATTGTGAAGGTCTATGTCGCATAAATTACAGCCACCAATTTTCAATTTCTGGCTAAGTCACTGTGTACCGTTTCAGTACATGTATAACTCAAGAACCTTTAGTTTGAACATATGTTGAAGTTGAAGTACTTGTACAAACAAATGTACGAACGTTCATGCCATCTCTGATTTTCATGGCATTTATGTGGTTTTTACCAATAGCGTGACTACGAAGTGCATGTTGTCCCATATTTCCAATGTCAAATGTCTTTGAACATACAAGACACTTCGCACGATGTCGATCTCCATCGACGGCAATCAACGCAGCCAACCATCCATGACTTGGTAATCTAAATCCAATTCTCGCGAAAAACACACCTCCCGCACATGTTTTGAATGTGTTAAATGTGTAATGTACAAATTTATAATTCATCTAGAATTCGCCCTGAACTACACTTCTATTCTAAATTTATAAACCGGTGTTGTAGACATTATAAGACACGAGAAAATAAATTGCCAAACAGGAAGCACCGCGTTGTGTTTTACCGGTGTTATGAAAAAATAACAACTGGTGCCAGTGACCGGTGCTACCTAAAATCGGACAATTCCAGTATATTCAAGTACTCAGACATCGCGGAGTGATTTTTCCATAACTTTCCAGTATTATTTTCCTATTTCCAGTATCTTCAAGTTTCCATTACATGCATGCGAACCCTGATAAACGCTATTTATTGATAATTATTAGTGCCTCTTTAACTAATTTAGGTAAACAGAACCTATCCTGACTATATGGAATCTATATAGAACTTGTTAGGAGGGGACAGACCATCTTTAAGATTAATACTTATTTTTATATCTCGGAATCTATTTATAACTTTTTAGGAAGGGATAGATCATTATTAAATAAAACACTCACATCTTCTTTGACTTTCTTGTGGAGATCGACATCGCCATAATGTCTACGCATAATGTCGTGATTAACATTCAGCCTGGTCAACAGGTAGTAACCTATTGTTGCTACGGCATAGATGTCCTTGCTTTTCACAAGGTCATTGACTGTAGTCTGCTTCTCTATTTCTTGCCAGTTTGAAGGACACATAACAGCAGTGTCACCTATAAAAATAATTTTCAAAAGAAAATACATATTCCCTGATAAGATACACATACCTACACACTGGTATATCCCTTTCTATTCCCTGATAAGATACACATACCTACACACTGGTATATCCCTTTCTATTCCCTGATAAGATACACATACCTACACACTGGTATATCCCTTTCTATTCCCTGATAAGATACACATACCTACACACTGGTATATCCCTTTCTATTCCCTGATAAGATACACATACCTACACACTGGTATATCCCTTTCTATTCCCTGATAAGATACACATACCTACACACTGGTATATCCCTTTCTATTCCCTGATAAGATACACATACCTACACACTGGTATATCCCTTTCTATTCCATGATAAGATACACATACCTACACACTGGTATATCCCTTTCTATTCCCTGATAAGATACACATACCTACACACTGGTATATCCCTTTCTATTCCCTGATAAGATACACATACCTACACACTGGTATATCCCTTTCTATTCCCTGATAAGATACACATACCTACACACTGGTATATCCCTTTCTATTCACAAAAAGGGAGATCTTATGACAAAGCCTATATAATTTGTATTATTTCAGTATGAAATATTGCAAGTACGGTTTTTAACGTTACTGTTAACTGGAAGGAAGTTTGCGATGAGGTCACTAGCTAGTCATTTAGATATTTAACTCATGTTCACAGGTACAGTAATGCTCTAAGTAATCGACTTCTTAACCACAGCAGAATTATGGGTAACTTTTCAGTTGGAAATATGGCTTGTTGCATGGCAACAAGCCATATTTCCGACTAAATCCTGAATATTACTGTAAATCAGTCTCTTTTCCTTATATGCATCGCTGAGGGAAGTCTACTAATATAGAGTTACCTTTAAAATAGAAAATTAGGCGAGGATGATCCTCCAGGGAGGTACTCAATCACTTGAATATCCTAAAAATTGTCTAGTGCTTTCGATAACAAGTGTATCTTCATCAGGACCAGGATGGCGTGGGTAGGTGTGGATTTTGCCTGTCCTTTTATACTCTAGGTTGGTTGAGCGTGGATGTGATGGGTCAATGGGTAGATGTCAGGGGGTTATGGCCACAGAAGAGGTCTCGGGGTTGAGTGCAGATATATTGCGGGTATGTTTTCCCTTGGTTCCTGTTAGTCTATACGGGTAGTTTGTGTGGGTATTTTGATGCTGCCCAGTAACTGTAGTTCAGTGCAGGTAGTTGTATCATGGGTATGTTAGATACAGTGCTACTAATAACATGATGTGTCCATGAGTTAAAGTACAAATGGCGCTGGTATATGATTTATAACCTTGATCGCCAGATGTGGGGTTGCAGGTATGCTCCAAAGTGGTGTGGGTACGTCAATTTACGGTCATTTATTCATTTACCTTTAAAATAGTCCGGAAATAACAGTAATAGCATATAATGTCATTATATAAGGTATCTTTGAGGGGAATACAACAGTCAGTACTCAGATGAGCAGGGATCTTCACCTTGAATTTTGAATTATACACAAATCTCCAACCCCTTACCTTTTTAAACAAGACAACCAGACCAAAGTCCTAAATTCACAAAATTCCTTTTGCACGTACCTCTTAGGTTGAAATTTTACAACTGGTACCGGCAGTTCAAGCTCTCGAACTTGGAAATTTACCACCCTGCATCCCTTATGAAGTTAAAATTTGTAGCCATTTCGGTCCAAAAGTTTAACCCTTTACCCAACAAACCGGCCAAAACCGGCCAAATAAAGCTTCAACAGCCTAAAATATCTTGGGTCTGTCTCAATAAAACCATACAAATATGGATATCATTGGAACCGGCTCATTGACCACATTGTGATGGTTATAGTTATGCCCTGTGCCAATGCATTCTCTTATATATGCGAGTTGACCATAGGTCGCCTCGCATATATAAGAGAATGCATTGGCCTAAAAAAAATCTTTTTTTAACACTTTTTACCATTTTTCTTACATTCTTTAACAATTTTATCATTTTTAATGTGTTAAGCCAATGCATTCTCTTATATATGCGAGGCGACCTATGGTCGACTCGCATATATAAGAGAATGCATTGGCACAGGGCCGTTCTGTTGGGTAAAGGGTTAATCCAAAGTAGGAAAATATTAACTTTTACTGGTTGGAAATCAAATTACTACTATTTATCAAATAAACTATGAGAACAATTGTAACATATTTTTAGTGTGAAAATCTAACCATCAACTAATGTTGTATCAGGCATGAAATTTCCAACTGTAAGGGGGGGGTCAAAACGCCACCCTCCCTCTACACTCCCTCCCCATTGCCTCGAATATTGCCCCCCCCCCCACCAGGCAGCTTAGAAATAATTAGGAATCTATATATTATTATACCAGTACCAAACAGTGCTAATGGATTGAATTTTGAACATTTTGTTTTGATTTGATTTTAATGACACACACACCCACATCAGTGCTATGCAGTTTATACCTGTCTGTCAGATAACATCTAATATCAAATTAATGAGATAATAATACCACCATTGACTGAATCTTCTGGTAAGAGAGGTGAGTTGGGGTTGGGGTGTGTTGGTTGGGGGCAGGGTGGGGGTCAGTTTAATTAGGGGGGGGGGGGTGATGGAAAGGCAAACTTTCTGTGATTTCATTAAAGATTAAAGTTACATAACTCTGCGGATGTCAATGGTGTTAGTTTTTCAAATTAAAAAAAAATAATAAAAATGAGCAAGGAATTTAATCTAAATTTTTTTTTTTGGAGTTATGTCCTTAGCTCCGCCCATATTTGACCCAGTAACCATAATTGAACAAATCTGAACTCCAATCATCCAAGGACCCTCATAACAAATATCAACTTATTTCGGCCCAATTGTACTTGAGAAGGAGTCGTTTTGAGAATTACTATGGAGGAAAGAGTTATGGCTTCACAACTATTTGACCAAGTGACCGCAATAGAACAGATCTGAATATGAGTCAACTAGGAAACATCCACACCCAATATGATCACATTCGGTCTTATGGTTCCGGAGAAGAAGATGTTTAAAGAAGTGTTAAAAGATGGACAGACAAGAAGTGATGACTACAGTTCCACCGGAGACTAAAAAGCAAATTGACAGACGGACCAATAACATAACAAGTCCCATTTTTCCAAACGAGTGTCAGTCATGTCATGTGATAAAGATTAGAATTATAACACACACCTCCTTTATTCCAAACGAGTGTATAACAGTCAGTCATGTCATGTGATAAAGATTAGAATTATAACACACACCTCCTTTATTCCAAACGAGTGTCAGTCATGTCATGTGATAAAGATTAGAATTATAACACACACCTCCTTTATTCCAAACGAGTGTCAGTCATGTCATGTGATAAAGATTAGAATTATAACACACACCTCCTTTATTCCAAACGAGTGTCAGTCATGTCATGTGATAAAGATTAGAATTATAACACACACCTCCTTTATTCCAAACGAGTGTCAGTCATGTCATGTGATAAAGATTAGAATTATAACACACACCTCCTTTATTCCAAACGAGTGTATAACAATCAGTCATGTCATGTGATAAAGATTAGAATTATAACACACACCTCCTTTATTCCAAACGAGTGTATAACAATCAGTCATGTGATGTGATAAAGATTAGAATTATAACACACACCTCCTTTATTCCAAACGAGTGTATAACAATCAGTCAGTCATGTCATGTGATAAAGATTAGAATTATAACACACACCTCCTTTATTCCAAACGAGTGTATAACAATCAGTCAGTCATGTGATAAAGATTAGAATTATAACACACACCTCCTTTATTCCAAACGAGTGTATAACAATCAGTCAGTCATGTCATGTGATAAAGATTAGAATTATAACACACACCTCCTTTATTCCAAACGAGTGTATAACAATCAGTCAGTCATGTCATGTGATAAAGATTAGAATTATAACACACACCTCCTTTATTCCAAACGAGTGTATAACAATCAGTCAGTCATGTCATGTGATAAAGATTAGAATTATAACACACACCTCCTTTATTCCAAACGAGTGTATAACAATCAGTCATGTCATGTGATAAAGATTAGAATTATAACACACACCTCCTTTATTCCAAACGAGTGTATAACAATCAGTCATGTCATGTGATAAAGATTAGAATTATAACACACACCTCCTTTATTCCAAACGAGTGTATAACAATCAGTCATGTCATGTGATAAAGATTAGAATTATAACACACACCTCCTTTATTCCAAACGAGTGTATAACAATCAGTCATGTCATGTGATAAAGATTAGAATTATAACACACACCTCCTTTATTCCAAACGAGTGTATAACAATCAGTCATGTCATGTGATAAAAATTAGAATTATAACACACACCTCCTTTATTCCAAACGAGTGTATAACAATCAGTCATGTCATGTGATAAAGATTAGAATTATAACACACACCTCCTTTATTCCAAACGAGTGTATAACAATCAGTCATGTCATGTGATAAAGATTAGAATTATAACACACACCTCCTTTATTCCAAACGAGTGTATAACAATCAGTCATGTCATGTGATAAAGATTAGAATTATAACACACACCTCCTTTATTCGAAACGAGTGTATAACAATCAGTCATGTCATGTGATAAAGATTAGAATTATAACACACACCTCCTTTATTCCAAACGAGTGTATAACAATCAGTCATGTCATGTGATAAAGATTAGAATTATAACACACACCTCCTTTATTCCAAACGAGTGTATAACAATCAGTCAGTCATGTCATGTGATAAAGATTAGAATTATAACACACACCTCCTTTATTCCAAACGAGTGTATAACAATCAGTCATGTCATGTGATAAAGATTAGAATTATAACACACACCTCCTTTATTCCAAACGAGTGTATAACAATCAGTCATGTCATGTGATAAAGATTAGAATTATAACACACACCTCCTTTATTCCAAACGAGTGTATAACAATCAGTCATGTCATGTGATAAAGATTAGAATTATAACACACACCTCCTTTATTCCAAACGAGTGTATAACAATCAGTCATGTCATGTGATAAAGATTAGAATTATAACACACACCTCCTTTATTCCAAACGAGTGTATAACAATCAGTCATGTCATGTCATGTGATAAAGATTAGAATTATAACACACACCTCCTTTATTCCATGAACCATAGTTGGTTTTCACAGCTCCAAAATCAATCAGACGCACAGTGCTAGGATCGTTTCCATATTTAAGAACAACATTGTCCTCTGCAATAAAAGATGAATACATAATTAACAAGTGCACCGCTGGGCGGAGGTAACGCCCCCGACTGTACAATCAGAGAAGATTTTTCTTATTTTTGTGCGAATACTTATTAAATGGCACTTTGTAAAGTTATGTTATTCATGAGTATTTAGTACGATAGAGGATGACTTGTTAAAATATGAAAACACTTACAGAGACCTCACACGCACGCAATATTAAATGAAAATTGAACAGCTTAGGTCAGAGAATGTACCAAGAATGTAGCCTACCAGGTAATATTTTGACCAAACTTGAGGCCTGGTCAGAATTTTCTTTTCTGAGCACTGAAACTTTCTGGTTAAGCGCTATAAATATGCCACATGTTGTTCTATATTAGCTTCAAATTTGGTCTGGTGCCACAAAAATAGAAGGAAAACTGAATTTTCTAAAAAAAAAAATGAATTTTTTAAGTCGAAAAAGGGTCATAACTCTCACAAAAATTATCCGATTGAACCGAAATTTTACCTTGACCTGTATTGCGATATTGGTAATACACAAAAATAAACTATCATTTGCAAATAAACAATCCAAAATCAAGTTATCATCTGGAGTAGCAGAAAACCTGAATTTTCTAAGTTCAAAAAGGGGCGTAACTCTGGAAAAAATGGGCGGATGAAACCACGGCTATGGGGAAATCTTGTCCCCTGGCTGGTCTATTGGCATACCAAAGATCAACTGAATTTAATTAGCGAAACCAAAGTTATGTGTTGAAACGTTCGTATGCCACAGAAAACTGAATTTTCTAAGTCCAAAAAGGGGCGTAACTCTGGAAAAAATAGGTGGACGAAACCGCAGTTATGGGGAAATCTTGCCCCCCCCCCCCCCCCCCCCCCCCGGCTGGTCTATTAGCATACCAAAGATCAACTGAATTGAGTTAGCGAAACCAAAGTTATGAGTTGAAACGTTCGTTCGGACGGACGGACGGAAGGACGGCTCGACGGACGGAGGCCTGGGCTCCACTATATACCCCCAAATCTCCATCGGAGATCGGGGGCATAATAAAATTAAGCGCCCATTTCAGGGAAGGGATTGGGTTGGAGCGAAGACACTTTTGTTGTTGATTTCCACCAATCAAAAACATAGTCATACATAGGGAAGCTAACGGCTTAATTTACAGAAGCCTGGGTCAGAGATGGGGCATGTCAGGACACAAAAATTAATAAAAATAACTTTTTTGTCATTGATTTCCACCAAACTTATATCATCGATGTGGATAAATATTCATGACATGATCCTAACCTTATTCCATTAAATAAACCCATTTATAAATTTGATATGAAACATTCATTGCATAACAGGAAACAGTACCAGATGTACCAAAATATATTGTTACTAGAAGGTGACCCGACTTCGTCCGGGCTTTGACCTTGAATTGTCTATTTTGAAGGCCAAGGTCAAGTGGGGTCACGATTTGACCCGTCCAAAACACAGTGCCCGAACAAAAGTACCCGACAAAAGTACCCGTCGAAATCCATCCCGATTTGATTTCCACTGAAGTATATAAACGCGCCTCAAGTTTCAACTCATTAATTATCAAGTTTCAACGTAAAGATAAATTACCATCGGTGCCCGAGATATCGCCAAGACGTCTGAAACAGTCAAATGCATCGGCAGGTTAAGAGTTAACGTGATCTAACTTTATGACCTCTAACGACGTCATAGAAGTTACGCATTGTTTTTACCCTGATAGAAGATCGTACCACTTCTTCTTAATAATTGAGGCAGATAACTAAAACGGATACATACATATTATATATCGTTGGAAAGAGGAAACACGAAAGATTCTCATAGTGTCATTATTATGACTGGCATGTTATTATTCGCGCTGTTTCGAATCGATTTGTAAGCACCGAACTGAAATATATTAGCGCAAAACGGCGTAAAAACAGATTTGACCTCGGCACGTGAAAAGTTGACCTCGCACGGACAAATTAATAGGCCTATGTTAGTCCTGACCCGAAAATACCCCCACATACCAAGTTTCATCGAAATTGGCTCAGCCGTATTTGAGTCCATCGATTACTGACAGACAGATACACACACACACACACACACACACACACAGATCTTTCAAAATATATAATAGATTAATCAATCATGACCTTTGAATTCCAGTTTGTTGTCTATATCCCGTATGATACATCTCAAAATACAGTAATGCCCTAATTAATCGATTTCTTAACCAGAGCAGAATTATGGGTAACTTTACATCTCGGCGAGAGCTTTCCAATGAATGGCAACAAGCCATATTTCCGACTAAATATTGAAAAGTTACCCATAATTCTGCTGTGGTTAAGAAGTTGATTAATTGAGGCATTACTGTACTATAGCTTCCAATATGTTTCTAATAAGCTCTAATGAATGAAGAGTTTGAAAAGTTATTTCATTAATTATATGCCACTAAATATGTCAGGGAGTCATTATTTATGTGGGACTATTTCTTTACGTGGACAAACGACATTTTGGAACATTACTTTGCTCATTCTGAATATGGGCACCATAAAACACAGACCTTATGGAATCCGATTTTACTTTCAGGTCCCATTTATTGAGTTTATGTTTTATTGGAGGTTTTAGATTAAGTAATAAATAGTATCAAAATATAATATACTCGTGTTTAAATTAGATCTGGACTCGCCAAAGGATCACATATATAAGAGAATGCACTGAGAAAGATCTTTAATGCTGTACCAGCGCAGCACCCGTCATTAAAGGGTTATGCACTTATTTCAGTGAATCAAACTGCCCAGTGCATCTACTGTTACCTGAAATTACAAATCTTTAAAGAGGCTACTGCCCACACCCCATCCCGCCACCCATAGTATCTGATGCGCCGCAGGCGCCCTTTAAAGGGGTTACTGTCCACATAAATGATCAGTATAACGTTTCCACCCACCACCCCATCCCGCCACCCATAGTATTTTATGCACCGCAGGTGCCCTTTAAAGAGGCTACTGCCCACATAGATAATCAGTATAGCGTGTGTTATAAGTGGGCGTGGCACCTTTTCAGTGCAGAGTGTGTTATAAGTGGACGTGGCACTTTTTCTGTGCAATGTGTGTTATAAGTGGGCGTGGCACATTTTCAGTGCAGAGTGTGTTAGAATTGGGCGTGGCACTTTTTAAACGACACATAGTTGTGTGAAACATTATCGCATGCCTTTATATAAGCAGATGTTAGTTTCACATATCCCATTTCTTGATTAAAGTTTCTTTTATCTAGGTTTTGGATCATGTTATAAATATAATCTACAAGTCGTCCTCAATTAATGTTGGAATTTACAAAATTTGTCCAGTAAATTAGGTCTGGTCCTTGCTAAAAACATAATTTACTTGACTCATTTTGTAAATTCGCTATAACCTGGGGAAGAGTTGCAGATCTATATACTAACGCTGCTTATAATTAGTAATTTCCATTGTACGTATGATTCAAAGTTGCCATGTGGCACCATCAAAGTCATGGATGAAGGTGAGCCTCTACCAAAATTTAGCTACACGAATGTTTCTAGTTAAGTAAAAGGTCAGCAGACCACAGTGTCCCCCGAAAATGTGGCAAGTCGATGCCGCTTTGCTGAAGAAATTAAAAACAAATGTTGAAATTTTCTAAGTCAAAAAGGGTTAATAACTCCATAAAAAAATAAAATTTCTGTCATCTATATACATGTTGCACATCTCCAATATGTGGGTAACAATACTCTGAAGTTTCAAATATCTACGATTAAAACTGTAGGAGGAGTTGATTACACCACGAAAGTACCTCATACAGAAAATTATAAAAAAATGTTGACATTTTCTAAGACGAATAACTCCATCAAAAAATAATTTTTCCGTCATCTATATATATGTTGCACATCTTCAATATATGGGCAAAAATATTCTGAAGTTTCACATCTCTGGAATGAAATCTGTAGGAGGAGATGATTACACCATGAAGGTAATACTCAAAAGTGTGATGGACGAACAGATGCAATGACGGATGGACAGCTCAACGAACAGACGAACGGACGGACCCCGTTTCTATAGTCACCTCAAAATAAATTTTTCGGGGAACAACTAGAAAATAGCTTATAATTGTACTAAAAATACACTAAACTGTTAGCTATACTAGATAATAGCTAAGAATTACACTGAAACCTAGCTAAATCTTCAGTTAATATCTAGTGTAGCTAGAACTCAGCTGATAATATATATATGCTAGAACTTAGCTAACATATAAGTAGCAGTTAGTTTTTAGCTTAATAGAAGGTTTGGCCCCAAGGATATTGGCTAATCTGACCCAGACAAAGTTTATGAAAACTCCACCTAGCTAAATGAAAGTGTCAATGACACTGTAGCTCAACTTAGGTAGGGGAATAATTTAATAGTTGACAGTAAATGGAGGAATAGGAAAGGTGCTAATTGAAAAGTCTAACCTGCGCCAAAGGATTTAGTGATGCAAAGAGTAAAATACAAGATGGCTGCTGGTGGCCATGTTTTTTGGCCAATTGACCCCAAAAGAACTCGTTCCCAGCTACGTGTCATTGTTAACATCCATGACAAATTTTATGAAGATCTGACCAAAGCTTCGACCTACAAATTTCATGATGATCAGACGAACTGTACGACCTGTACACCGCGCCAATGGATTGAATTTTGAAATCCAAGATGGCCGCTGGCAGCCATGTTTTTTTACCGAACAACCCCAAAATCACTCGTTCCCATCTACATGTCATTATTAACATCAATGACAAATTTCATGATGATCAGACGAACAGTACGACCTGTAGCCTGCGCCAATGGATTGAATCTTGAAATCCAAGATGGCTGCCAGTGGCCATGTTTTTTGGCCGAATGATCCCAAAATGACTCATTCCCATCTACATGTCAATGTTAACATTCATGACAAATTTCATAAAGATCAGACCAAAGATACGACCTGTAGCCCGCGGCAAAGGAAATTGTTGATGGACACACGCACACACGGACGCCAAACCATGGCAATAGCTCAAACTTACAAAAGTAAGTTGAGCTAAAAATAGCTAATCCAACTTTGAATACAAATTTCATCTTGGCTAGATCTGGGTCACATGACTGAGTCATGTGTGATACGTCATGTGACTGTGCAGACGTCACTGTTATCTATGGCAGACATTTTGAATCAACTGTGCACTGAGCTCAATCCATGTTTTATCACAACATTCTTTACGTAAGTTATTGATTGTTTTCTATGTGACTCTTATATTTTTATTTATGATATTATTTTTCCTTTTCCAAGAATGACATTCAGAACCACTATCTAGAATATAACTATAGTACAGTATTTAGACCATACTAAATCATAGCTAAATATTAGCTAAAAATTAGCTAATTAATGTAACTAAAACGTAGCTAATTGTTAGCTAGATGATAGCTAAATAAAAGGCTGCTCTGCCAGTGTCCCCCGAACCGGTGGCTTCATTTGGAGTGGAGGCTTTGTATAAGTATAGTATATGGATAAGGCACTTGTGCATTGTCTCATTACTGACATGCATACAAATAACCAAATCTTAAAAAAACTCTTAAAGTCAAAATATAACCTCAAATTGGCACAAAATGAAGAAAATTACAAGAAAAATTGAATTTTCTAAGTCAAAAAGCTCATAACTCTGAGAAAAATCATCGGATCAAACTCAAATTCGAACTTGACCTGTATCTTAATATGACTGATCCACATAAAAATGGTATTTGCAATTAAAGGATCCAAACTTGAGATAAACCGAAAAAGTGAGAAATTTTCTAAGTAAAACAAGTCGAAAAAGAGCCACAACTCTCACACAAATTGGCGAAGCATTCGAACTGTACATAGGGCTGATAAACCACATACCAAATTTCATTCAGATATGATCACACAAACTGAAGTTATCATCCGGAAACCAGAAAATTACAAGATTCTAAGTAAAAAAAGGCCCATAACTCTCGCAAAAATGGGCGGAGCAAGCCCATATTCGAACTTGACCTGTATTTTGGTCTGATAAACTTACGTACACACGTACACACATACACACGTACACACGGACGACGGACGACAAAGCCATGGCAATAGCTCAAACTTTACAAAGTAAAGTTGAGCTAATTATGACCTGTAGCCCATGCTAATTGATTTAGTCATACAAAGAGTAAAATCCAAGATGGCTGCTGGAAGCCATATTTTTTGGCCGAATGACCCCAAAATAAATCGTTCCCAACTACATGCCAATATTAACATCCATGACATATTTCATGATGATCAGATGAAGAGTACGACCTGTAGACCGTTCTAATGGATTGAATTTTGAAATCAAAGATGGCTGCTGGTGGCTATGTTTTATGGCCAAATGACCCCAAAATGACTCGTTCCCGTCTACATGCCAATATTAACATCTCTGACAAATTTTATGATGATCACACTAAAGGTACGACCTGTAGCCTGTACTGGAGGATTTAGTCATACAAAGAGTAAAATCCAAGATGGCTGCTGGCGGCTATGTTTTTTTTCCGAATGACCCCAAAAATGACTCGTTCCCATCTACATGTCAATGTCAACATCCATGACACACACACACGGACGATGGATACCAAGCCATGGCAATAGCTCAAACTTTACAAAGTAAAGTTGAGCTAAAAACATAAATAAAGGCCATAATAAATTAATAATGTTGGGATGATATTTTGTGTGAAAAAAACAATGTTTGAAGTTACCTTTAAGGTCGTAATGGACCACATTATTTCTGTGTAGATCATTCAACTTTTGAAGTATCTTGAACAGAATAACGGCAACATCAGCAGGAGTGAAATTATTCCGTGTTTTCACTCGTTGCTTAACATTTCTTTTAATGCTTTCACCTGCAAAATGTAATAAAATTGTCAATTAGATATTAAAGACATATTAATGACTTGTTCAGGTGTGCAAAACTGACAAGTTAGCACCCAGGAACTATACCAGCTGTGGGCACGTAGCATTATGCTAACATTGCTGAAAAACTCTAAGAAATTGACCATACTAATCCATAGAAATCATCATCTGAACAACGCTTAATTGTAAATATTTATATCTCGATTCGGGAAGCAACAATCGGCGATAAACAAACACAAATGATTTCGCCATCAAGAATCATTGCATTTAATTAATATATAAGAATGACGATGTGTGCTGTAAATTTTGATTAATATTTGTAAAAATAACCACCTTGAGCAAGATTATTCTCCAATTCTATTTGATCACCCATATATACCGGAGTGTTTCACATCACTTTAAGAATAATACTTGATTTCAATAGTATGATTCAAAGTGAAAGTATTTGTTATTTCCTATCTGAGTATGGGTGTGAAAAATTTGTAGGTTTTAAAATTAAACAAAGCTGAGCAAATTAATTTGTTCAATATTTTTGCAGGAATCCAACTTTAGAAAGTTTTCTAAGGTCAAGGTAAATATTGTTAGGCCAAGGTATTCTCATGTGAGACTCGCAGATATAAGGAATATATTGGCACAGGGTTTTCGCAAATTTTCAGGAAGCTCCAGTCTATCTCTTCTGGACTACAATTAAAACAACACCATTTTTTATAAATCCCAATTTCATGACTAAAAAACCTTTTTTGTGAATAAATAAAAGGTCAGCCGACCACAGTGTCCCCCAGCAAAGTTGCAACTCGATGTTAACCCTTTTACTGCCAGGGGCCGATCTCGGGTCACATATTATAATATAATATAATATAATATGAATCATATGTGACACATAGTGGAGCAACCACACATGCTGTACTTCAAATTTTCTTGCTATCGCTAAGAATAATTTATGTAACAGATTGTATTGGCCTAACAATATTTTATCATTTTCATTATTTTTTATTATTTTTTACGATTTTAATAATTTTACAGACTTACCTTATCTTACGTTTTTTATGGGTATCAAAATTATTACTATGAATACTTGGCGATAGTTTTGAGTTATAATTTGCCCCTAAGGTTTTATCCAGTTTGTCTTTAAATTCGCTATAGCATGCTTAAGCATACCCAAACCCCAAAAAAATTCAACCAAAAAAATTAAATAAATAAATAAAAAAAAAATTAAATATTTTTTTATTTTTTTATTTTTAGGGACGATTTTACAGACTGTAAATTAGGGTCAATGAGATCGGCCCCTGGCACTGAAAGGGTTAAACTACTAAGTTGGGTTCACGTAGTTTGCCAACTGGAGGAATGTAGCATTCTACTACATCTCTGAAAATCTCAAGCAAATCGACCATCATCTGAACTATGCTCTATTGCAAATATTTACTTCTTGATTCGGGATGCAACTATGGGTGATAAAGTAAAGAAAATATATTTTGCCATCAAGAGTCACTGAATTTAATTAATATATTATAATGGCGATGTGTTAACAAGCGGCAACAAATCAGCATCATCAAATGGCCATTAATGAGAGTAATAACTGGATCTCTGAATAATAAGGGTATCATTTTATTTAGATCAAGCCATGAATCTCTACTCTGGCGAACGAACGCCCATAAAGATCATATTCCACCAGTACAAAACCTTGAAACTTTTTTATGTTTTGACAGGGAACCTTATATAATCGAAAAAAATAACAAATGGAATATATTTCTTAGTTATTATCTGTTTCTTGATAATGTACTTCACTGAAGGTGAAGGTCCCAACTCAAAATTTCACGATTTAAGTGACTTTGTGAGCGATTTTGCTTTGCTTTTCTTGCAATTATGGAATTTCTCCTGGGTAATTAATTGAATATTTATTGCGATATTGGCTCAGAAAAGTGACAAATAAGCATGCAATTTTGAGTTGGGACCTAGCTTTACCTACAGTGAAGTACATTATTAAGGAACAGATAATAATTAAAAAATATATTTCCCATGTTATTTTGTCCACTTTATGAGGTTCCCGGTCAAAACTTCAAAAAGTTCCAAGGTTTTGTAGTGGTGCAAATTATGATCTTTATGGCCATTAGCCATGGCATGATCTACTGTTAACCTTTATGGTGCCCCTCACAGACACGAGCAGAGAACACTTAGTAATAGATCTTTTATCTGTGTGGGGCTCTCTATGGGAGATTCATGGCATGATCTACTGATAACCCATATGGTGCCCCTCACAGACGACACTCAGTAATAGATCTTTTATCTGTGTGGGGCTCTCAATGGGAGATTCATGGCATGATCTACTGATAACCCATATGGTGCCCCTCACAGACACAAGCAGACAACACTCAGTAATAGATCCTTCTATCTGTGTGGGGCTCTCAATGGGAGATTCATGGCATGATCTACTGTTAACCTTTATGGTGCCCCTCACAGACACGAGCAGAGAACACTTAGTAATAGATCTTTTATCTGCGTGGGGCTCTCAATGGGAGATTCATGGCATGATCTACTGATAACCCATATGGTGCCCCTCACAGACGACACTCAGTAATAGATCTTTTATCTGTGTGGGGCTCTCAATGGGAGATTCATGGCATGATCTACTGATAACCCATATGGTGCCCCTCACAGACACAAGCAGACAACACTCAGTAATAGATCCTTCTATCTGTGTGGGGCTCTCTATGGGAGATTCATGGCAGCCATGTTTTTTGTCCGAATGACCCCAAAATGACTCGTTCCCATTTACATTCCAATTTCAACAGCCATGACAAATTTTATGATGATCAGACTAAAGGTATGACCTGTAGCCCGTGCTAAAGGATTTCGTCATACAAAGAGTAAAATCCAAGATGGCTGCTGGCGGCCATGTTTTTTGGCCGAATGACCCCAAAATCACTCGTTCCCATCTACATGTACATCTCATTATTAACATTCATGACAAATTTTATGATGATCAGACTAAAGTTACGACCTGTAGCCTGTGGTAAAGGATTTAGTCATACAAACAGTAAAAACCAAGATGGCTGCCATGTTTTTCGGCCGAATGACCCCAAAATGAGTCGTTCCCATCTACATGTCATTGTTAACATCCATGACAAATTTTATGATGATCAGACGAACAGTATGAACTGTGGCCCGTGCTAATGGATTAAATTTTCAAAGTAAAGTTGAGCTAAAAATGGGCAGAGAAAACCCATATTCGAACTTGACCTGTATTTTGGTCTGATAAACTTACCGATGAAATTTGCTTTTGATCTAATAACCGAAACTGAAGTTATCATCCGGAAACCATTTCTGGATACACACACATGCACGGACGGACAAACAGACAATGGCTTTTTTAATTTTGGGGGACAACTAACTGCTTTCCTATCGATATGAAATGTCGTTCAAACCGCAAGAGTCGAAACATAAAACTCAATCAAGGTTGCAGAAAATGATACTATCAGGGATAACATTTGGCAAATTCTAATAGAATTTTGCAATAACTATTTACATTTGGCAAATCATGTGGCAAAAGTAAATTTCGTCCCTGGTGCATTACCCCTTCAGCCACACTAACTCATCATTTATATTACGATGTGTCCAGTCCCAGTAGCTTAACCAAACTTGTCTACATGTATACAGTAATGCTCTAATTAATCAACTTCTTAACCACAGCAGAATTATGGGTAATTTTTCAGGATTTAGTCAGTGACAGTACTCCATGAGAATATTGGAAATATGGCTTGTTGCCATTCATTGGAAAGCTCTTGACGACAGCTTTCTGATGAATGGCAATAAGCCATATTTCCCACAAAATCCTAAAAAGTTACCCATAATGCTGCTGTGGTTAAGAAGTCCATTAACAGCATTACTGTATACCAGATGGAACCATACAAATAATAATGATTTAGCAAATGTAAACTGTAACAAGAGGTTCGCTGTCGCGTGGCATTTGCCCCTGACCGTAGCAATTCGGATTAAGCATGGACGAAACTGCGAATATCCGAGGAGGTCTATATGACCATTCCAAAAGAAGTTCGTACAGAAATGTTGACTAAAAACCCCAAAACAAGCGATCCAGAAACCCAAAAACAAGCAAAAATTCAAATTTTCCAAGTTGAAAAAAGGGCCATAACTCTGGCAAAAATCATCAGATCATACCCAAATTCGCACTTGACATGTATTTTCATATAACTGATCCACAAAAATACAGATTTGCAATCGTACCACCAAAGCTCATGCTGCCATCTGGAAACCAAAAAAAACAAGAGAAAAATTGAATTTTCTAAGGAAAAAAAAGGGTCATAACTCTGGTGAAAATGGGTGGACGAAACCAGCGCTATGCATGTAGCTGTTCCCCCATGCTGCTCTATCACCATACCAAATATCAGCTAAATCTGCACAGCGGTTGCTGAACAATAATGCAAAATGTTTGTACAGATGAACATACGGATGTATGGACGGACGGACGGACAGAGACGTTGACTATATACCCGCCGACTTCAAGTCGGGGCCATAATAATAGTAGACTATAAGTACTCAATAATGGAACTCCAGGGAAACATCGAATGAAGTTTTGCGAGTCACAGATGAGTTAATTTGAAGTCAAATTTTAGTCAAAAGCAAGAAGATAAATAAATAAACTAGTTTATCTCCAGATCAGCACATCACATTACCCGTCCCCCAAATGACCATTTCCCATCGATACTCCACCTCACAATCTGCTACATATTCCCCAAGGTATTAAGCCATCTTGATTGGGCTCATATTGAATATTGAATAATGGGATATACTCACCGTGACAGTACTCCATGAAGATATGTACGAAGCCATCTTGCAGGAAGCAACCGGTGAGTCGAGGAGATATATCCTTATTTTGGAATTCAATCTCAACCAATACCTCTATAGCATGGAACCTATTCACTGCAATCTGTAAGAAAAGGATGGAACCCTTAGAGAGCCCCACATAGACTAGAGCAGACGACACTCCACAGTGCATGCATCTGCATTCATTTGCAAAATGAGGTCCCCAGAGGGTGAATTTAGTGACGCTATCCCGCATTCACACTCTGGGACATCATTATGCAAGACCTCATCTGCTATGGGAGACATAGACTCAAATTGAAGTTCAAAGATGAATAATATTGTGATGTACACCCATTGGGAACCTCGATTATGTGTCGTCTGCCAGTTTGGTGATATAGAGAAACTAAACAAAAAAAAGAAATGGAATCTTTGTGAAGAGGTTTCTATAGAAATTTGATAATAAAGAAACTTTCCAGAGAAGATGTGGCCTAAGCAGAATGAGGTTCCAAAAAAGTGAATCTAGTTATGCTAGCACACTATGCAGGATAGTATCACTAAATTCCCCCTCTGGGGACCTCATTCTGCAAATGAAAGGCACACTAAACTCAGGCTTGCACTCATCACACATTTTCAAATCTGCAAACAGTGTCTGTCAATTGCAGAATGAGGTCCCCAGAAGGTGAATTTAGTGATGTTATCCGGCACAGTGGGCTAGCATCACTAAATTCACCCTCTGCGGACCTCATTCTGCTTCTTTTCATTCTGAACTTCCTGTATGATGTAATATATTCACGGAATCCAAACAGGCAAATAAACAAAGATCTGGACAGACAAAAAACATTACTTCAGCACAGACTGGCTCAATTTCTAAGTTATTAAACATATAGAATCAAATTAGAAGCACGATCTCATATCAAGTTGGATTCATTGGCGTTAATTTCCACAAAAGATTTGTGCAGAATTACCACGATTATAGCAGATTATAGCAGATAGAAAGACACACAAGTACACACACATACTTTTTTTTATCATTATTTCTTACAATCTTTAACAATTTTTATAATTTTTTTATTTTTCACCCACTGACCAACGCGCGAAGCGCGTTCAGTGGGTGTACTATTATCGTAGGACTCATGCGTTTCTGCTGAATTGAAATAGTGCCTATGCGTTTCTGCTGAGCTGCACTGACGTTTGATCGCAAAATAAAATTATAACCATTATCAAAGCACACGTTTGGATAACACCGCCATAAACAGTTTCATATTATGATGTTGAGCTCATATTGTCAATAAAATTATAGTTATAATTGATAAAACTAAATTGTACTGCTAAAGTAATTCTACCAATTGGGTAACTAGATTCAGGTTGAGCTGGTACTTGAGAAAATTTTAATTTCAACCAATTGAAATGCCGTTGGCATTGGAAAGGGTTAAGGTTGTGGGGCAACGCAAATGACGTCATCGTAACCAATGCGCCTCAAAATGAGTCAAAAATCGTACACAGTACATGTCTCGCTTCGTCTCGGAATCGTGATTTAAATTCATTCATGTTGACTGTTACTGTGTCCTAAGATATTAAAAACTTGTGGAATGTGCTTAGGAAGGATTGTTTTGATATCTCATAAGTGGGATTTACCTCCCAAAAAGGTGAGTTTCAGGCCTGCATTTGTTGTCAATCTGTAGATTATCTGATTCTGACAGCGCTCGTCTGCAACTGTAATTGGCAGAATTCGCGTGTTTGACTAAACGTTTTCTTCACTCGTTTCTCTCAAAATGCACAATAATCGGTCAAATTCTTTCAATAATTCTATCTAAATACATCTTAGCTATTATTCGGATCAGATCTCCCCGTCGAGAAAGCGATATGTTGACCAAAACGACACTTGAGAAAGTTGTTTACATTTTGAGCGCACACTGCCTGCGGCACAGAACACGCTCGATTTTTATCATGGAAACAAATCAATTTCTTCCATCTAAAAGATAATTACGTGCTGGACCCTGTCATTTTAGGAATGTATAAGTATTCCACGCAGACATACCTCAGTCTCAGCTTAAAATTTTGAAAAATAACAGTTTTATCGACATAAATCGATTTGAATGGGAAAATCCCGTGTTAAAATTTATCATCGAAAAAAAATAATTTCTTCCATCTAAAAAATAATTACGTGCTGTACCCTGTCAATTTAGGAATATATAAGTATTCCACTCAGACACACCAAGTCTCAGCTCAAAATTTTGAAAAATAAGAGTTTTATCGACATAAATCGATTTGAATAGCAAATCCCATGTTAAAATTTATCATCGAAAAAAATTAATTTCTTCCATCTAAAAAATAATTACGTGCTGTACCCTGTAATTTTAGGAATATATAAGTATTCCACACAGACACACCAAGTCTCAGCTTCAAATTTTGAAAAATAAGAATTTTATCGACATAAATCAATTTTAATGGCAGATCCCATGTTAAATAAATTTTAGGGCCCTGCGAATGTTTTCTGAACTGTTCCATATTGGCCACCAGAGTCCATATTTGACAGGTTCTACCTGATAATTGTGTGACAGTACAGTCGCGTTACTTTATACGTCAACATTGGTCATTATCACCCGACAAATTTATTTCGGTCTATCGTATCAACCCCCATGTAGCCTGACTAAGTGTCAACATTGGTCTTTATCGCTCCACTAATTTTTATCGTCTCATCGGTATGAATTCCATATCCAATTATCCACATATAACCAACCGAACCTCTAATCCCGGTCCAATTTTTTTCATCGCTATAGTCAAGTTACGTAATATTTTATCACGTGATACTTGTACTTACATGTATATGTCTATGGTATTACTATAGTATACGGTATACGTATATCAATTGCTATTCCTTTCTATATAATCCTGGTGCCATCTATAGAGATAAAGATAATTTCAGACCCCCCCCCCCCCAATTTTATATCATTGCCGCTACAGTACAGTCGCGATGCATCACATGGCAACATTGATCGCTGTCGCTCTACTAATTTATGGCAGTTCATCGTTCCCCTTTTTCTCCGAGTCTATTTAACCAACCCAACATCTAATCCCGGCCTAAATTATTATTTTTATTTTCATCGGTATACCGTAGTTGTGTTAATACATACATATTTTTATCATTTGATTCCAATTTGCATTGTACCACTATAGAAGTCCATAAATGACTATTCTGGCACTATATAGAGATAACTAAGATTATGACACCCCCCCCCCCCATTTTATAGCCTTGTTGCAACAGTAGAGTTGAGATGCATGATATGTCAACATTGGTCGTTATCGCTCTACAAATTTATATTGGTTCAACCCTTAGTTCCCTGTATCGCCCACTCCTCCCTCAATTTATTTTTTCATTTGTATTATAGTCTCGTTACGTACATATTTTATCTCTTGTAACTTTTGCTTCAACATGCCGAGTTCCGCTGCAGACGATACAAAACTGACAACATTTCGAAATGTAAGCAGGCTTCAAACTCATCTTATCCAAGAAACTTGTGTATAAGGTGTACTCGCATTTGTTGCGTTAAAAACCAAAGGTCCCAAGTCAAGGTCCAAAATCCCCAACACACTGATGTGAGGTTTAATGATAACTCACATCTACATAACCTAACCAATATAAGGATGTAAGGTGTAATGATAACTCCATCCACATACAGTAATGTCCAAAGTAATTGACCACTTAACCACAGCAGAATTATGGGTAATTTTTCAGGCTTTTAAATCCTGAAAAATTACCAATAATTATGCTGTGGTTAAGTGGTCAATTACTTTGGGCATTACTGTAACCAATATAAGGATGTGAGGTTTAATGATAACTCTATCCACATAATCAATATAAGGGTGTGATGTTTAATGATAACGCCATCCACGATTCCACATAACTAATAACTATGTGTGAAAATTAAATAAAAAAATTAAATTCCATGATGGTGTCCAATATGGACTATCTAATTCTGCTCCAAAAACATGTATATTCAATATATGGATGTTTATTGGGGGGGAGGGGGAAACCGATTATTTCAATGATATTTTAATTCACTGGGATCCAAAACCCGACCTACGGGAGCGCGCTTCGTGCACAACTGTATCTTAAGCATATGTGCATACTGTATTTAATAAGCCAACAATTGGAATCCCAACAGAGAAGACTGGCGTAGGTCCCTTGCGCATATACATCGTTGATGATCTCTATGGGAAACCAACTTGACATTTAATAGACAATTTCGATTAACTGCAATAACTTAAGGAATCTCTAATTGAGCTCAAGCCCAATAAGAATATTCCTTCAGTTATTGTGCTTAAGCGCAGTTAGAGATACCTTATTGCGCTTAAGCACAATGTGATATTCCTGTGCAATAAGGAATATTCTTATTGCGCTTAAGTGTAATAAGACATTCCTTATTACACGTAAGCGAAATTACATCAATATTGCACTTAAGCGCAATTAATATCTCTCTCATTAGATCACCCTTGTGCAAATAGTAGAATAATCCTATATTTGTTCCACCCATTGTACCATGGAGATGGACTACACCACCTGAATTATAGGGAGTTTATGTACTATATATAATATATTCCTTATTAAGAGATTCCTTATTGGGTTTTATTATATAAGCGCAATTTGTAAATTCCATTATTGCGCTTGAGTACAGTTAAATATATCCTTATTGCGCTTAAGCACAATAGAGATTCCCTTATTGTGCTTAAGCGCAATTAGCTCTTCTTGCGATTAATAAAAAAAAAAGTTCTAATTGTATTGTAACTATTGTTTTGTCCTTTAATATTTCCCATACATCATGTACACATATATTATGCTAGAATGGTACTATTATTACTAATACCACTCGTAGTAGTTAATACCACCTTACTGTCAATATCCTATCATGGTTAGTTTCATAACGTTAATTGTTATTACTATGTGTGTACTGTACATGTACATCAGTCATCAATTAATAATATTTTGCTATTTTGCATGCGAAGTGGAAGACCCTCCAATAGCTTAACAATACCACTCGGGACAGTGGGTGTTTTTCCTCAATTAATTGAATTTCTTGTTTATAATTTGTTCTTACATTCTTTAACAACTTCTGTCTAAATCGTGATATAAAACAACTATATTTCATCCAATTGAGTCAACAATAAAGGCTGGTCCCTTTCCCCTCATCCAAAATTCCCTTCCGACCAATTTCCCTACCCAATACCGTTGATCATGACTGATGCCCACATCATGTGTATCTGCCACAATATAAAACCAAGATGGAATGATAAACGAAGATAATTTTATTTGCCTGCTAACACCGATCAATAGTGAACAATTTTGCGGGAAAAGAATGCTTTTCAGGGATACAGGTTGACAATTATTGCCTTATTCAGAATCTACCTGGTTACCTCAAGATTACAGTAACTTCCTAAATAATCAATCCCGAAACCACAACAGAATTATGGGAAATGTTTCAGGATTTTATTGGAAATATAGCTTTCTGCCATTCATCGGAAAGCTCTCTGTGAGAGAGCTTTCCGATGAATGGCAACAAGTCATATTTCTGACTAAATCCTGAAACATCACCCATAATTCTGCTGTTGTTAGAGGGTCATATACTTTGGGCATTACTGTATATTGTCAAATAAAACACTGTTCCACACATTTTGGTGACGGTTTTACTCATTTGGAAGTTTCTGGGTGGTTTTTTTTGTGCATGTTTGGTAGATTATGGTTGTCTTTTTGCTTGAAACAATTACCAATTCAACCTTATTTTGTGCTGTAATATTCAGCAGATAAAAAAACCCCATAAAAATGCTTACTTTACCATCAAGGCGACGTGACTAACTTACTTTTTTATCGATGAAGACAAATCTTGTTCTCCAATCTGTTAATAGGCTAACCTGACCGAAGCCGCCCTTGGCATATGCAGGGTCGATTACATCATAGTCCCTGTTAGGCTGGTATGAGCCATTAGTGTTCCTGTAATGGTCCTGAAATAGATAGTATTTAAAGAGTGATGAACAAACAAGTACAGTAATGCTCTAAATAATCGACTCCTTAACTACAGCAGAATTATGGGTACTTTTCAGGATTAAGTCGGAAATATGGCTTGTTTTCATTCATCAGAAAGCTCTTACTGAGAGCCTTCCGATTACTGGCAACAAGCCATATATCTGACTGAATCCTGAAAAGTTACCCATACTTCTGCTGTGGTTAAGGAGTCGATTATTTAGAGCGTTACAGTATAATTTTTACACACTGTTTATCCCCCACTTTTAACAATGTTTGGTAACTTTCTGAGATTGCTTATAGTAAACACAAGTGCGCAAATTTTGTTTATATATTTTCTACGGTGATGAGCTAAATTCTGGTGGCGTGTACATTTTTTTGTGAAATTGAGATGTGACTTCCAGTTAGTTCAACATAGGTCGCCTCACATATATAAGAGAATGCATTGGCTTAATAATTTTTTTTTTTTTACAGTTTTTTACAATTTTAATATATTTTATTATATTCTTGAACAGACTTATTGTAGGTTTAGGGCCGATAATATTGTCCCCTGGCACTCAAAGGGTTAAATTACCGAATCGGCAAATAACTTCTAACACGGAGAACACTTAAACAATCATAAACCATAATACCTAACACGGAGAACACTTAAACAATCATAAACCATAATACCTAACACGGAAAACACTTAAACAATCATAAACCATAATACCTAACACGGAGAACTCTTATACAAATATAAACCATAATACCTAACACGGAACAACTTCTAAATAATTCCCATGTGATTTAGGCATATTAGTTTCATTTTGACCAATTTCTTAGTTAGCTTAATGAAAATCAGAGTAGACATCATGGCAAGGTTCGTGACATCATAATTTACGTCATGTTGGCTTTACGGGCCAGAATGGAGACAAGATTGCACAATCCATGACAATACTTGTCATGTCTTATCCACCAGGCCATTGCATGCTGTTACATAAATTGTTCTTATCGTTATGTCGCTGATAAAAAGCAAATTTGGGAGGTACAGCATGTGGTGTTGCTCCACTTACATGTCATGTACGATTCATATTATCGAACGATGTCTTAATCAGTCCTGAAATCACTGGACAAAACATGTTACTATATAACCCAAAATATCTCAGTGTCTGGAAAGTAAAATAAAATTTTAACGAGTGACTACAAGCTGTGTGTGAAAATATGATATTTCTCTCCAGACACGATCACAGGCTTCTGGGTGAATACAAGATTTACCAACATATACTATAACAGTGACAAGGTTCATACATGTAAGTCCGATTTTGGGAAAACACACTATCTATCATATTACTCATAGATTCTTAGAATCTTTCTTCTAAGTCACAATATCATTGTGTGTTATTGGCCATGCAATTTACTATCTTTTGATGTATAATTCGATAGTATCAAACAAAGGGAAGTCAAGATATCATATCGAAAACAAGCAAAACATAAAGATAAAAAGCTGTCATCAGTTTCCCTGTTCGGTAAGTGTTGATTATACATGGATACCAATTGAATTATTACGATCACAATTGCCGAACTTGCAAATTCCCCATGCGATATCTTGACTTTGCTTAAATAGACTATTTAAGCTATTTATCAAACAAAAGAAAATTTCATGCACTATAACATACACTGGGGCATATTTTGGCTGAGTTGAACTTTTTTTAGAATTATTGAATAAATTAGGCAGACAGGGAGCAAGCGTGTCTGTCATTTGTAGAATGAGGTCCCCAGAGAGTGAATTCAGTGATTCTATCCCGCACATCGGGCTAGCATCAACAAATTCACCCTCTGGGGACCTCATTCTGCTTAGGCTATTTGCAGCAGATAAAATCCATAATTGAGATCCCCAATGGGTGAACAACACCAACTTCAACTGGAGAACTTCATTCTGATCCTAGATCTACCATAGCAGTTGAGGGCCTAAGCAGAAGGAGGTCCCCAGAGGGTAAATTTAGTGATGCTAGCCCATAGGGCCTGGCGAATTGGCCTTTTTTCGTTAGAATCGAATCTCGAATCGAATGATATCGAATTGAATCGAATCTTCGAATCCCTGACTTCAAATATTGGGACAAATTTATAGTGAATAAACATCGATTTTATGAATAAAAGTTACAAACTATTCGTTAATGCCCCGGTTCCATATTCCCGATTTTCTGTCCCGAATTAGTATATTCGGCACCAATTCGGGACCAGACCAAATCGGCGGCATTCGAGAGAATTCTGGATGAGTTTTATTCCAAAAGCCGCCGAACTGATGACAAAATTGAATTGTCCCGAACATTGCCGAGTATTCCAGAATGCTTCCGAATTTCTTCCCGAATGATAAAGAATTATCCCGAACTGATACCGAAATTTCGTGCGAGTAGCTGCCGAATTGCCCAGATTACTACCGACTTGTTGCCGAATACCCCGAATCAATGCCGAACTGGTACTGAATTGATGCCGAATAAATACCGAATTGGTATTCAATTGCTGCCGAACGTCCCGAATCGATGCCAAATTTTGCAGATACACCGGATCTCAGTACAAAAGCAGCCACACATGGCGAATTCGGGAATAAGCTACCGAATACTGCCGACTACTCCAGAATATCCACCCGAATATTGCCGAATACTGCCGAATACTGCCGACTACTCCCGAATAGGTGCCGAATTGCTCCCGAATTTCTCCCGATGATTGACAAATCGGGAGCGATTCGGCTTGGTTCCCGATAGTTTTGAACATTTCAAAACTGTCGGGAGCGGGCCCAGAATCGTCCCGAATCGACCCCGATAGCACCGATATCCCCGATCATGTTCGGGGGTAAAAATTCACTGTACCGACTCGTCCCGAACTTACTCCACGATTTTTGCAAAATTATGATTCGGGAGTCATTCGGGAACATTCGGGGTGGAAAATCGGGGATATGGAACCGGGGCTTAACTAGTTGATTTGTTTCACCATGTGCAATTATCTCCCTGAAAACAATATTCACTGGGGTTTTGGGAAGCGTACAAGACACAACATGTCATCTCTGCATTTACTTGTAAAAGCTGCGAACTTAGCAGTTAGCACATAATCATGTATATACTTGGTATTCGATTGGTATTCAAGCGACCAAACTGTGTTTTGGTCCGTTAATATGTTCCCTCCAACTGAATTTACTCTCTCACTGGAACAATTCGTCGCTTGAATACCGAATATATCCTTGGCAGTTGTAGCGAGTAAATGCAATGATGACTGGTTCGATTTCCAAAACTCCAGTGGAAAGTCATCCCTTTTTAATATAACCCAACATGCGAGTATACCTCCATTTCCTTGGTTAGTCATACATAATGAATTGTCACCAGGGTCCAGTACATTGTCGCTCTCATGGGCAGCTTCAACGTCATCAAACATAGCGTCAACTAAACTCTGGGTAGGTAGGGTCACCGGTTTATTAACTGCATTGCCCGTACTATAGTAAACTGCTCTGTTTCATGGAGTGCGTAGTGCATGGGTCAGGCACTGTTCTAAATATTTCTGTGTAACGTGAATGTCACCAAACGATTTACTTTTAAATTGCAGATCCATGTATGAACCTGCAAGCAGGTGGGTTTTGGTGAGATCAAATCTGGATCGAAGTTGTGCATGAAGTTCTTCTCTGAACATTTTCACGCCTTTGGTGTCATTGAGTCGCAACTGCGTAGTCAGATTCTGGATATATGGGACCACCATTGATACAGTAATTGAATGATCCGTGCCTCTGCCATTGGCTTAATGAGAGGTAGTGCTGCCTTTTTTCCGATGACTGCGACAAAAATGGCACGACCTTTACGTGTTATATTTCATGTTGTTAAGATTCGTTTTGGGACGAATCGGACAAATGATATAGAATCGAATCATCGGGAATATATCGAATCAAATTGATTCTCGAACCTTCGCCGGGCCCTACTAGCCCGCTATGCGGGATAGCGTCACTAAATTCACCCTCTGGGGACATCATTCTGCAAATGACGATCCTTTTACTCCCAAATTTTCAGTAGATATTGTAAAATTGCAAGTTTTCGGTATGATTCCTCGCCTTCCCTTCATTTGATATTATAGAATTATACATCAAAATAAAGATAATAAGATAAGATACACTGAACTATATTTTGACTGATTTGAACGATATTGAGAATCTGTGAGCAATATGATAAATGGTGTGTATTTCCCAAAATCTGACTTGTGAACCTTGTCACTGTTACAGTATATATTTTATATCTCCTAATGTTTATGGATATGATTGAGATGTTTCAGGTATTCAAACAGGTATTCTTCTTATTACATGTACATTATTTATGCTCAAAGTCGCCAAGTTAACTATGAATTATTTAAATTATTAACTCTACTTAACCCTTTACCCAACAAACCGGCCAAAACCGGCCAAATAAAGCTTCAACAGCCTAAAATATCTTCGGTCTGTCTCAATAGAACCATACAAATATGGATATCATTGGAACCGGCTCCTTGACCACATTGTGATAGTTACAGTTATGCCCTGTGCCAATGCATTCTCTTATATATGCGAGTCGACCATAGGTCGCCTCGCATATATAAGAGAATGCATTGGCCTAAAAAAAATCTTTTTTTAACACTTTTTACTATTTTTTCTTACATTCTTTAACAATTTTATAATTTTTAATGTGTTAAGCCAATGCATTCTCTTATATATGCGAGGCGACCTATGGTCGCCTCGCATATATAAGAGAATGCATTGGCCTAAACACTTTTTAACATTTTTTCTTACATTCTTTAACAATTTTATAATTTTTAATGTGTTAAGCCAATGCATTCTCTTATATATGCGAGGCGACCTATGGTCGACTCGCATATATAAGAGAATGCATTGGTACAGGGCCCTTCTGTTGGTTAAAGGGTTAATGAGAATTCCCTAACACTGGATCTTTATTGCTGCACCAGCACAGCTCCCATCATGGAAGGGATAATAACTGAGGAGATATAAAAGTTGAATGTTTAACCCACAGGGAGCCTCACACAGATGGAAGCATGCACCACCAGAGTGTTGTCTGTTGCAGTCTATGTGGGGCTCTCTAAAGGGTTAATAACCGAGGCGATATATAATGTTTAATCCACAGGGAGCCTCACACAGATGGAAGCATGCACCACCAGAGTGTTGTCTGCTGCAGTCTATGTGGGGCTCTCTATGGGTTATGAACTTACTCTATGGATTACTCCTCTTTGGACACCATCAGATCTCCGGCTGCAGTCACGTTCTGAGTCCTCAATAGATTTTGCGACTTCAGCTATTCTCCTAAAATCACCATACTCCAAATACTCGCTGAATGACGAACTGTAATATCCCGAATCAAGCCCTCTAGCTGCTTCAGGGTCAAGGTTGGGATATGCTGGCTGAACGACCAGTTGCTTAGCAACCGTTTGTGGTACCTTCCTATCCTCAGTTTGACCGTCATCTAGTTGAGCTTTAGTTTGACCATTATCTAGCTGAGATTCAGTTTGACCATTATCTAGCTGAGATTCAGTTTGACCATTATCTAGCTGAGATTCAGTTTGACCATTATCTAGCTGAGATTCAGTTTGACCATTATCTAGCTGAGATTCAGTTTGACCATTATCTAGCTGAGATTCAGTTTGACCATTATCTAGCTGAGATTCAGTTTGACCATTATCTAGCTGAGATTCAGTTTGACCATTATCTAGCTGAGATTCAGTTTGACCATTATCTAGCTGAGATTCAGTTTGACCATCGTCTGGCATGCACATATCTGTGGCTTGTACCACAGTGTGGTTAACAACAAGGTTATCACCCATATCTGGCATCTCCAGATCTGTGGCTTGTACCACAGTGTGGTTAGCAAGGTTATCCCCCATATCTGGCAAGTCCGGATCTGCGGCTTGTACCACAGTGTGGTTTACGAGGTTATCCCCCATATCTGGCACGTCTGGATCTGTGGCTTGTACCACAGTGTGGTTAACAACGAGGTTATCACCCATATATGGCATGCCCAGATCTGCGGCTTGATTTGACTCATCATGATCGTTATCCAAGTCATGATGGAGATCATTCAAGTCGCACATGCTACTAACGTCGACATCAACATTTTCTCTAATGTCAACACCAAAATTATCATCAACCAATATTTCGTCCTCAGCCAATTCGTCGTCGGCTCCATTCAAAATAGGCTCCACAGCTTGAATTTGGCTTGATGTTGGTGACGATTCGCTATTATTTCCAGAATGAGTCTGCTCATCACTCTCAATGGAGCCATCACGTGGTTCAGCCTCTGTTTCACAAGAAGTATCATCGACTTCATCATTTTGTGAGTTTCTTGTGGATTCCCCTTCGACATCTGCGGTGATTATACCAAACATTAATAACGGAAGCAGCAGCCGTATAAATCGTTGCTTAATCCATGAGAATATACTCCGGAGAACCATATCGCACACCTGACCATTCATATCAAGTTTGTTGAGCACTGGACCATGAGCGGACAGTATATGGGCAGTCATCGACGGGACGACTGACATCATCGCATTCATCCACGATGACATGAAATGATCGGTAGTATTTCCTCTGCTGGAACTGTTTCTACCACAGCACGGCCTCGATACCGAATCACCCTGGAGGGACAAGCTCGTGAAGTCATGACAAAAACTACTCTCAACTACAAACTCCCTGCGTTTTTGACTGGATAATTGTAATTTTCTCTGTTTCGGTCTTGTCTGCTTTGATCGCAGCTGACCGTCAAATCTCAGATGACATTCTAGGAATTTTGACGGCAGATGACCGTCAAAATGCGGAGGACATTCCATGGACTTTGGCATCATTTCCTTATCTTTCTGCTTCTTGCATTCGTCACTCTTTTCTAAGACTTGGCATAGATTTTGTGACAATCTCTTTTTTCGTGAACGTTTCTTCTGTTTGGTTTTGTTGATTCTCACTCTGTTGGCAGCGAGCTTTTTCTCTTCAGTTTCTTCTTTATTACTTTGGACCGCTTTATCCATGTCATATTTCTCCTCTGAATCCCTTTCTTCACTCTCTCCAATCATTTTTCTTTCTTCCGCATTGTGGCATGTTTCAACATGTTCTGATCCTGTTGTTAGAGATGAAGTAGATTTGGGCAGCTCTTCATCC
The DNA here is from genome assembly GCA_032622095.1 of Siphonodentalium dalli. NCBI lineage: Eukaryota > Metazoa > Mollusca > Scaphopoda > Gadilida > Siphonodentaliidae > Siphonodentalium > Siphonodentalium dalli. The sequence goes on from CP136069.1 coordinate 3,873,999, forward strand.
TCTTCTTCAGTCACAGTCTGGTCTTCATGAAGATCTTCTCCTAATCTGAAATAAAATAGCTACTGTACAGTAATGCTCTAAGTAATCGACTGCTTAACCACAGCAGAATTATGGGTAACTTTTGAGGATTTAGTCGGAAATGTTGCCAACTTGCCATTCATTAGAAAGCTCTCGGGGAGAGCTTTGCGATGAATGTCAACAAGCCGTATTTTGCACACAAAAAATTCTAAGTTGAAAAAGAGAGATAACTCCACCAAAAAATGTCAGACAAACATCATAATTGCAGGTGCGCAGGTTCCCATGGAACTAAATATCTGTGCTAAGTTACAAGAGGTACGCATCTAAAATGCTATTTCGAGTTTATTGGAAGTCGAAAAAAACTTCTGCAAATAACTTGGCAATAAGGCCCACACATTGGCCCAAAAAGTCGGACAAACCTGGTTTTTGAACTCATCATATATATATCAAATATGGTGTGAATCAGTTAATATTTGATTGAGTTATCGTGCTAACAGTGAAAAATATTCTAAAAATAGAAAACTAAGGTCCATATCTCCGGGGGAAAAATTCGGACAAACCTAGTTTTCGAACTAAGAGATGAAGTAGATTTGGGCAGCTCTTCATCCTCTTCTTCAGTCACAGTCTGGGTAAGCTTATGATGTCAAACCCTTAGAGAGCCCCACATAGACTAGAGCAGACGACACTCCACAGTGCATGCTTTTATCTCTGTGAGGATCCCTGTGGGTTAAACATTAAACTTTTTCAGTGAGGTTTGAGATGGATGTCTTACATTACTACCAAGGCTGGAAACACATAACATAAATAAATGACAAGACATGCTATTTGCAGGCTTTTATATACACATATTTTCATTTACCTGCAACCAAGCCTTGAAATAGTGTGTCAGTCATTTGCAGAATGAGGTCCCCATGGGGGGGGGGCAAATTTAGTGATGCTAGCCCACCATCATTCTGCTCAGACCTCAGCAGAATGAGGTTCCCAGAGGGTGAATTTGGTGATGCTAGTCTGCTGTGCGGGATAGAATCACTAAATTCACCCTCTGGGAACCTCATTCTGCAAATGACAGACAAACTATTTCTGTATTACTGTAAGCAAGCCTAAGTTTAGTGTGCCTGTCGTTTTTGAATGAGGTCCCCCAGAGGGTGCATATAGTGATGCTATCTCACACAGCAGACTAGCATCAATAAATTCACAATCTGGGGACCTCATTCAGCTTGGCCTCAACTGCTATGGGAGACATAGACTCAGATTGAAGTTCCCATATGGTGTAATATCGTCTGCCAATTTGGGGATATAGAGAAACAAAACTGAAATTAAAAAAAAATAGAATCTATGTTAATTTGTTTAGGGCTCTACAGACTGTAAATTAGGGCCGATGAGATCGGTGTTTAGGTCTCTACAGACCGTAAATTAGGGCCGATGAGATCGGTGTTTAGGGCTCTACAGACCGTAAATTAGGGCCGATGAGATCGGTGTTTAGGGCTCTACAGACCGTAAATTAGGGCCGATGAGATCGGTGTTTAGGGCTCTACAGACCGTAAATTAGGGCCGATGAGATCGGCCCCTGGCACTAAAAGGGTTAATTCTTCTACTTACAATTTCGGAAAATCTGGCAGTGCAGCAAGATCGAAGCAATATGATGGTTCAGAATGTGAGTAATCAAAATTCAGAGAGTTTCCACCGAATAAAAGCTCTGAATCGTAAGAAGTTTCTTCTCTTCCACCGAATAAAAGCTCTGAATGGTAAGAAGTTTCTTCGCTTCTTGGTTGGTAATGTTCAACAGCCGCTCCTTCTGACAAACATGTGTCAAGATCAATTGAAGGGTGTTTAACATCCGTAAATTGGTCAGCACCAATGGAATAATTGAGGTCACTGTAGTCCTCTTGGATGTATGGTGGAAGCTTTTCTGCATAGTTTTCACTTTCATGTCCCTGATTGGTGTGATTTAGCACCAGATTTTCTGGATCTGGTACCGGATTTGCTGGATCTGGTACCGGATTTTCTGGATCTGGTACCGGATTTTCTAGATCTGGTACCGGATTTTCTGGATCTGGATTAGCCAAATCAAGATCATCATCTGGCTCAGATATCTACAATATTCAATGAAGAAAATCTAAGACACAAGGAATAAATTAAAACAGTTTGTGTCCAAAATAAGTGATAACTAGAGCTACAATTTCCCAAATTCACAGAAAGTGTGTTATAGAAAAGTAGCGGGATGGGACTCGGTCCTAAACAGCATCATCCCAACCGATATCCTAAGCTGTTCTGGACAAAGAAGACTTGGTCTAATTGATTTTGTGAACAAAAAAAAGAGGACTTTCCCTTCTTTTTATAAATCTTTTCAAGTCCTCTTTCGCCGTTCACATAAACTACTGTAATGCCCTAATAGTCCAGGAGATAATGGTAGAAGGGTCCGCGCTGGACCAAAATTGACTTTTGCCAAATGAAAATATTTTTTTGCAAAAAACTATTAGAATTTGCCAAATGTTATCCCCGATAGTATCATTTTCTGCAACCTTGATTGAGTTTTATATTTCGACACTCGCGGATTGAACGTCGTTTGATATCGGTAGGAAAGCAGTTAGTTAATAATTATACTCGCATATCTATTGTGGTTTATCATACAACAATAAACCAATCACCGAACAATAAAATGGTAGAAGAGTTGCTACATCAGAAGAAAACATCACAAGAGGATTAGCTATGTAAACACCACCACCACACTAAATACTGGTAATCCATCCACCCACTGCTAATAATGCTACCAGATTAATGGAGGTGTAGTAGTTTCCTAAAATTAATGGTATTGATTGACTGATATTTTTTAACTTTATTTAGGAATTAAAAAGTGACTTGCCAAAACTTTTGCCAAATGAAAATATTTTTTGCCAAATGTGAATTATTTTTGCCATTGGCAAATTTGGCAAGTGGCAGCGCGAATCCTGATTGGTAGACCTCTGCACCCACCACAGGACTCAACTTCACCACACTAATTTTCTTTCTTAATGGCTCCTCTAATTTTTTGCGGTTGTTAACAATAAAAATGAAAGTGTCAATGACACTGTAGCTCAACTTGGAAAGGGAATAATTTAATGTATTACAGTCAATGGAGCGATTAGGAATGTGGAAAGTTGAATGTCTAATACTAGTTTATAGACATGAAGAGAAAAGTAAAATCCAAGATGGCTGCTGGCGGCCATGTTTTGGCCGAATGACCCCAAAATGAGTCGTTCCCATCCACATGTCATCGTTAATATCCATGACAAATTTTATGACGTTCAGCCTAAAGGTACGACCTGTAGCCCATGCTAAAGAATTTAGTCATACAAAGAGTAAAATCCAAGATGGCTGCTGGCGGCCATGTTTTTTGGCCGAATGATCCCAAAATGACTCGTCTCCATCTACATGTCATTATTAACATTCATGACAAATTTTATGATGATCAGACTAAAGGTACGACATGTAGCCCGTGCTAAAGAATTTAGTCATACAAAGAGTAAAATCCAAGATGGCTGCTGGCGGCCATGTTTTCAGCCGAATGACCCCAAAATGAGTCGTTCCCATCTATATGTCATCGTTAACATCCATGACAAATTATATGACAATCAGACTAAAGGTACGACCTGTAGCCCATGCTAAAGAATTTAGTCATACAAAGAGTAAAATCCAAGATGGCTGCTGAACGACCCCAAAATGACTCGTTTCCCATCTACATGTCATTGTTAACATCCATGACAAATTTCATGAAGTTCCGACCAAAGCTACGACCTGTAGCCCGCACCAAAGGATTTATTCATGCAAAGAGTAAAATCCAATATGGCTGCTGGCGGACATGTTTTTTAGCCAAACGACCCCAAAATGACTCGTTCCCATCTACATGTTAATATTAACATCCATGATAAATATCATGATGATCAGACAAACAGTACGACCTGTAGCCCGTGCCAATGGATTGAATTTTGAAATCCAAGATGGCTGCCAGCGGCCATGTTTTTTGGCCGTATGACCCCAAAATGACTCGTTCCCATATACATGTCAATATCAATATTCATGACAAATTTCATAAAGGTCAGACCAAAGGTACGACCTGTAACCCGCGCCAAAGGATTTAGTCATTGAAGGAGTAAAATACAAGATGGCTGCTGGCGGCCATGTTTTTTGGCCGAACGACCCCAAAATCACTCGTTCCCATCTACATGTCATTGTTAACATCCATGACAAATTTCATGAAGTTCTGACCAAAGCTACAACCTGTAGCCCGCGCCAAAGAATTTAGTCATGCAAAGAGTAAAATCCAAGATGGCTGCTGACGGGCATGTTTTTTGTCCGAACGACCCCAAAATCACTCGTTCCCATCTACATGTCAATATTAACATCCATGACAAATTTCATGATGATCAGACGAACAGCACGACATGTAGCCCGCGCCAATGGATTGAATTTTGAAATCCAAAATGGCCACCAGCGGCCATGTTTTTTGGCCGAATGACCCCAAAACGACTCGTTCCCATCTACATGTCAATGTCAACATTCATGATAAAATTCATAAAGATCAGACCATAGGTACGACCTGTAGCCCGCGCCAAAGGATTTAGTCATGCAAAGAGTAAAATCCATGATGGCTGCTGGCGGCCATGTTTTTTGGCCGAACAACACCAAAATCACTCGTTCCCATCTACATGTCATTGTTAACATCCATGACAAATTTCATGAAGTTCTGATCAAAACTACGACCTGTAGCCTGCGCCAAAGGATTTAGTCATGCAAAGAGTAAAATCCAAGATGGCTGCCAGCGGCCATGTTTTTTGGCCGAACGACCCCAAAATGACTCGTTCCCATCTACATGTCAATATTAACATCCATGACAAATTTCATAATGATCAGACGAACAGTACGACCTGTAGCCCGCGCCAATGGATTGAATTTTGAAATCCAAAATGGCCACCAGCGGCCATGTTTTTTGGCCGAATGACCCCAAAATGACTCGTTCCCATCTACATGTCAATGTCAACATTCATGACAAATTTCATAAAGATCAGACCAAAGAGTAAAATCCAAGATGGCTACTGGCGGCCATGTTTTTTGGCCGAACAACCCCAAAATGACTCGTTCCCATTTACATGTTATTGTTAACATCCATGACAAATTTCATGAAGTTCCGATCAAAACTACGACCTGTAGCCTGCGCCAAATGATTTAGTCATGCAAAGAGTAAAATCCAAGATGGCTGCTGGCGGCCATCTTTTTTGTCCGAATGACCCCAAAATGACTCGTTCCCATTTACATTCCAATTTCAACAGCCATGACAAATTTTATGATGATCAGACTAAAGGTACGACCTGTAGCCCGTGCTAAAGGATTTAGTCATACAAAGAGTAAAATCAAAGATGGCTGCTGGCGGCCATGTTGTTTGGCCGAATGACCCAAAAATGACTCGTTCCCATCTACATGTCATTATTAACATTCATGACAAATTTTATGATGATCAGACTAAAGGTACGACCTGTAGCCCGGGCTAAAGGATTTAGTCATACAAAGAGTAAAATCCAAGATGGCTGCTGGCGGCCATGTTTTTGGGCCGAACGACCCCAAAATTACTCGTTCCCATCTACATGTCAATATTAACATCCATGACAAATTTCATGATGATCAGACAAATAGTACGGCCTGTAGCCCGTGCTAATGGATTGAATTTTGAAATCTAAGATGGCCGCTGGCGGCCATGTTTTTTTCCGAATGACCCCAAAATGAATCATTCCGGTACAAATGTTGATGTCAACAGCTATGACAAATTTCATAATGATCCGACCAAAGGTACGACTTGTAACCTGCATTGTTGACGCCTTACGTACACACGCACACACGGACGACGGACGACAAAGCCATGGCAATAGCTCAAACTTTACAAAGTAAAGTTGAGCTAAAAAGTGGCCGCAGAGACTCCAGACAAGATGGCGTCCATCACGGTGGCCATTTTTTTATATGCACCAGGTCTCTTTGATTGCCGCTATAGTAAAGATGATGTCACATGTGGTTTTGTTTTCCGCTCGATTCGTTATGGTAGCATATATACAACCCTTACAAATTAGCCAAATATCCGACACAAAAATCCAATATGGCAGCCAAGATGGCTGCCAAAAGGTATGGTATGGAAGTTTGGAATCAATTGGATGAAAAATGTTGTCAAGCATATATATGTAGGACCTTGAAACCTCAGTGATATGGGCGCTATACAAGAAATGTGTAATATGATATGATAAAGTGTTTAGTCAAGCGTAGAGAAAAATCCAAAATGGCTGCCAGCAGCCATGTTTTGTTTCATCGAAAATCATGTAGCCACCATGATTATTTCTTAAATAACACTCCTGTATGGAGCCTCACACAGACCCAAGCAGACAACAGTCATCAGTGCATTGTTCTCTCTGTCTGGGGCTCCATAAAGGGTTATGTAACACTCCTGTATGGAGCCTCGCATGGACCCAAGCGGACGACAGTTATCAGTGCATTGTTCTTTCTGTCTGGGGCTCCATAAAGGGTTAAATAACACTCCTGTATGGAGCCTCACACGGACCTAAGCAGACAACAGTTATAAGTGCATTGTTCTCTCTGTCTGGGGCTCCATAAAGGGTTATATAACACTCCTGTATGGAGCCTCACATAGACCCAAGCAGATAACAGTCATCAGTGCATTGTTCTCGCTGTCTGAGGCTCCATAAGGATTATGTAACACTCCTGTATGGAGCCTCACACGGACCCAAGCAGACGGCAGTTATCAGTGCATTGTTCCCTCTGTCTGGGGCTCCATAAAGAGTTAACTAACAGTGGATTGTTGATTTCCTTCGATCGACCCTTGTTCCTTCGGATTGTCATTGTCCCTATCATGTGGTCGCAGGTCATTGATGCTATAACGTGGTCGCGGATCATCGATTACATCACATAGTCGCAGGTCATCGATCCAATCATGTGGTCGCAGCCCAAACAATCTTTGAAGTAACCGCATTACACCAAGCTCCATCAGTATCTAGAAATACATTGTAAATGTAGACAAGAATACAGGGCTTATATTTCGGCAAGAATCCAAATCTAGATTCTTGTACATATTCTCGCAAATTACCATGGATTCTTGCGAAAATGTATGGATTCTTGTATGAATGAAACACATTTGCATGGCCTGGAATAGTACAATTAATCAGGCCGCCAGGGATAAAATGTTGAGGTCTCTTTTAAAGATATATTGTGGACTTATTTCATAAATATTTTTACCCTGTGCCAATGCATTCTCTTATATATGCGAGTCGACCATAGGTCGCTTCGCATATATAAGAGAATGCATTGGCCTAACAATTTTTGATCATTTTGTTTAAATAAATGTTTCTTACAATTTTTAGGACATAAAATAAAAAACATCCAATACCCAGCAGGGAGCCCCACACATATATTGAAGCATATAGAAGAGTGTCGTCTGCTCATGTTTGTCTGGGGCTCTGTATGGGTGAAATTAAGGGGAAAAACACAATTGCTTTCTGCATTCCTTGAACCTTAACCTCCAGGTGTGGTGTGGTGTGGTGTGCTGTGGTGTGGTGTGGTGGTGGTGGTGTGGTGTGGTGTGGTGGTGGTGTGGTGTGGTGTGGTGTGGTGTGGTGTGGTGTGGTGTGGTGTGGTGTGGTGTGGTGTGGTGTGGTGTGGTGTGGTGGTGTGTGGTGTGTGGTGTGTGGTGTGGTGTGGTGTGGTGTGGTGTGGTGTGGTGTGGTGTGGTGTGGTGTGGTATGGTATGGAGGTTTACATGATATAGTTCTCACCATTGTTATGGTTGAATCAATTCATGTATGGTGAGAGTTCTGCTTGCAGTTCAAATGTAAAGGTCAAGGGTTGAGTGTCTTGCATATTTAAACATGACTGGGTATAAAATCTAATTTGAGTTGCCAATTTTCACTATAGTTTCAAAACAAGAGAACTTTAAATCAAGTGGTTACTATTAACAATAATAACCACTTGATTTTAGAGTTATCCATCTTACACCCGCAATTTGTCTGTTTGAGCACGTGGAAGTGGACCACATTTCCAACAAGAGCTATGCTGGGCGTGCAATATACTCCCTCTCTTGGGTCGGCGGAAACTGGTAAATGAAAGTGTCAATGACACTGTAGCTCAACTTAGGTAGGGGAATAATTTAATGGTCGACAGTAAATGGAGGAATAGGAAAAGTGCTAATTGAAATGTCTAAGTAAGACTAGATGTACATGTCAATATTAACATTCATAACAGGTTTCATAATGATCGGATCAGGGATGTGGTGATTATGGTGTGCCAAAGGATTTATTAATGCAAAGAGTAAATTCTAAAATGGCCACCGGCAGCCATGTTTTTTTCCGAATTACCCCAAAATGACTTGTTCCCATCTACAGCCTTTACAAATCTCATAATGATCTGATCAAAGGTATGACCTGTAGCCTGTGCCAATGGATTTAGTCATGCAAAGAGTAAATTCCAAGATGGCTGCTGGCGGCCATGTTTTTCGGCTGAACGACCCCAAAATGACTCGTTCCCATTTACATGTCAATATCAATATTCATGACAAATTTCATAAAGGTCAGACCAAAGGTACGACCTGTAACCCGCGCCAAAGGATTTATTCATGCAAAGAGTAAAATCCAAGATGGCTGCTGACGGCCATGTTTTTTGGCCGAACGACCCCAAAATCACTCGTTCCCATCTACATGTCAATATTAACATCCATGACAAATTTCATGATGATCAGACGAACAGCACGACATGTAGCCCGCGCCAATGGATTGAATTTTGAAATCCAAAATGGCCACCAGCGGCCATGTTTTTTGGCCGAATGACCCCAAAATGACTCGTTCCCATCTACATGTCAACGTCAACATTCATGACAAAATTCATAAAGATCAGACCATAGGTACGACCTGTAGCCCGCGCCAAAGGATTTAGTCATGCAAAGAGTAAAATCCATGATGGCTGCTGGCGGCCATGTTTTTTGGCCGAACAACCCCAAAATCACTCGTTCCCATCTACATGTCATTGTTAACATCCATGACAAATTTCATGAAGTTCTGATCAAAACTACGACCTGTAGCCTGCGCCAAAGGATTTAGTCATGCAAAGAGTAAAATCCAAGATGGCTGCCAGCGGCCAATTTTTTGGCCGAACGACCCCAAAATGACTCGTTCCCATCTACATGTCAATATTAACATCCATGACAAATTTCATAATGATCAGACGAACAGTACGACCTGTAGCCCGCGCCAATGGATTGAATTTTGAAATCCAAAATGGCCACCAGCGGCCATGTTTTTTGGCCGAATGACCCCAAAATGACTCGTTCCCATCTACATGTCAATGTCAACATTCATGACAAATTTCATAAAGATCAGACCAAAGAGTAAAATCTAAGATGGCTGCTGGCGGCCATGTTTTTTGGCCGAACAACCCCAAAATGACTCGTTCCCATTTACATGTCATTGTTAACATCCATGACAAACAGTGTTCGCGCTGGACCGAAAAAAACTTTAGCCAAAAGTTTAGCCAAATGAAAATTATATTAGCCAAATGAAAAAAACTTTAGCCAAATGTTTTTTGGTCAAATTAAAAAAAACTATGGCCAAATTAAATCATCGTTTTCTGGTCGGTTTACAATTAATGACTAAAACGTCAAATCTAACAGACACAGGTAACATACACAATAATTTAACTGATTTTGAACTAAAAATATATATATATATCATTTATTAAACATTTATTAATCTTTATGTGAAAGAACGATTTGGGAGGGGGGGGGGGGGGTAACCCGGGATTGTCCTTTTTAATGTCATTATTTTTTTGTTTTATATCAATATCTTTTTTTAAATCATTAAATATTAATTATCCTTGCGAAAATATCTAAGTGACATCTGGAAACTAATAACGTAATATTGTTACGCCATTATCAAATTACAATCTGTCGTAAAAGCATGCATATTATTTTGAATGCATCGGTATTGACGACAAATAGCCACAAAATATCTGTCGGGATTCACATTTGGCTGATTAAGCTATTGTCTTACAATCGGTGCTCATAAACCCTGCCCTGCCAGTGACCAGACAGACAATGGGGGATTAGCGGATTAAATGTAAAACAATGACCTTTTGCTGTTTCGTGCAGAGTGACGGGTTTTCCTTTGTACTGTCCGCGATCGGGTTTCCCTTTGTACAGTCGGCGATATATTTCCACTTACGATGTTTTCGGACTAGATCGTTCACAACGAAAACCCACTTGCTAAAAAATCATGCTTTCAGTCTCCATTGGGGTCAAAAAAAGTTTAGCCAAAAGTTTAGCCAAATGAAATTTTTATTAGCCAAATTCGAAAAAGATTAGCCATTGGCTAATTTGGCTACCGACAGCGCGAACACTGATGACAAATTTCATGAAGTTCCGATCAAAACTACGACCTGTAGCCTGCGCCAAATGATTTAGTCATGCAAAGAGTAAAATCCAAGATGGCTGCTGACGGCCATGTTTTTTGGCCGAACGACCCCAAAATGACTCGTTCCCATCTACATGTCAATATTAACATCCATGACAAATTTCATGATGATCAAACGAACAGTACGACCTGTAGCCCGCGCCAATGGATTGAATTTTGAAATCCAAGATGGCCACCAGCGGCCATGTTTTTTGGCCGAATGATCCCAAAATGACTCGTTCCCATCTACATGTCAATGTCAACATTCATGCAAAATTTCATAAAGATCAGACCAAAGGTACGACCTGTAGCCCGCGCCAAAGGAAATTGTTGACGGACAGACGCACACACGGAAGACGGACACCAAGCCATGGCAATAGCTCAAACTTACAAAAGTTGAGCTAAAAAGGGGCATAACTCTGGTAAAAATTGGCGGACAGAACTTAAATTTGAATTTGACCTGTGTTTTGGTGGGAGAAAGTAATATACCAAATTATCATTGAATCCGATAAGCTCTAGTAAAGTTATCATCCGGACAACAAATTTCAGGGATTTTCCAAGTCAAATTACGTCAAATAAGGGGCATAACTCCGGTGAAAATTGGCGGACGGAACCCAAATTCTAACTTGACCTGTCTTTTCTCCTAATAAACCCACATACCAAATTTGATTGAAATCGGTTCACTCTAACTAAAGTTATCATCCGGACAACAAATTTCAGGGATTTTCTAAGTCAAATTACGTCAAAAAAGGGACCATAACTCTCGCAAAAATTATCGGATTAAAACGAAATTCGGACTTGAGCTGTATTTCGATATATGTAATCCACAAAAAAACGGGTTTTACGTATAAACATTCCAAAATCGAGTTATCATCCGGAAACCAAAAAACATAAGAAAAACCGAATTTTCTGAGTCGAAAAAGGGGCATAACTCTGCCAAAAATGGTCGGACAGAACCCAAGTTCGAACTTGACCTGTGTTTTGGTGGGAGAAAGTAATATACCAAATTTGGATTCATTCCGATAAACTATACTAAAGTTATCATCCGGACAACAAATTTCAAGGATTTTCTAAGTAAAAAAACGTCAAATAAGGGGCATAACTCCGGTGAAAATTGGCGGGCGGAACCCAAATTCGAACTTGAACTTACTTTTCGGCTAATAAACCCACATACCAAATTTTTTGAGGGTGGGTTCCTCGACTCAAATCAAATATTTTTTTACCCCCGAAGCCAAGGAAATAGTAATTTAGTAAGCCTGTAACGATTCATCGCGATTTCGATTCATCGCGATTTGTCATTCACAAATCTATACGCGATTCATTTGACTGTAATTTTGATACACTACGATACAGTTCCGCTTCCGTATTATGCAGTTACCATACGAAGTCAATCGGGTCCCCTCGTTCGTTTTCGTAAGCTGTGAATGCTTACGAAGTGTTATCCGAAGTAAATCTGTAAATTTCGTTTGTTTCTGTGAGCTCGCACTTTGACCTTTGACACAAATGTTGGCGGAAGTGAAATGACTGACCTCCGTAACCTAGCCTCAGACTGTAAGACATGCTCTGATTGGTTGAATTTGATGAACTGCTGTGATTTCAACCAATCAAATACTAGTATATTGGATATATCGTTTGCGCAAAACAACACGTGGGCCGTGGAAAGATGTCTGCTCAAGAAAGCTTAAAACTTGTCAATCCGCCAGCGGCCTACAGGTCGAAAGTCTGGCAGTATTTCGGTTTTGGGACGTACACCGTTGAAGAGGATGGAAAGCCATGCATTAAGACAGACAGAACTAAAACGTCTGCAAATTATGTTCGACGGCAACCTCTTACAAGATTGGTGTTATGACCAACATGTCGTACCATTTGAAACGACATCATTCTCAGCCAGCTGTTGTGATTATGTGATATATAAACAGATGAGTGAGAAACTTTTCAACTCTTTTACCGACTTCAGTATCAATATGTCATGTTGTACTGGTATTTCCGGATGTGTACGAGCATCCTACAATACTAAATACTACAATACACATATAACTAAACAATTATGAAAGTCCACAGTAATATTAGAAAAACTATCATTAAAACTCAACCTGAGAGTTGTGCAAATTTGGAGTGTTGAATAGCTATTTACTCGTAGGATCAAATTTTGCGTATCGCGATACGTATCGTATCATTGGCCCCGTATCGCGATACGTATCATATCGTGACCAAGCGTATCGTTACAGGTCTATAATTTAGGGGTGCTTAATCAGATTGAATACCTTTAATCTGATCATAGGTCTCCCATAGCAGATGAGGCCTAAGCAGAATGAGGTTCCCACTTCAAATCTCAGACACACTAAATCATGACTTGATACTTTTCTAAAAGGTGAATAAATACACAGAACGACACGATGTGTAAATGGGTTTGTTGAAACGGCACAAGTGCTGTCGTGGAAGGATAGAACGAGAGGCGCTGGCATCTCGAGTTCTATCCTTCCGCGACAGCACTCGTGCCGTATCGACAAACCCATTTACACATTGTGTCGTTCTGTGTTTATTACACGCTTCGCATTCTAGAATCCGTGAATTAAAATACAGACTTAGAAGGTTTATTTAGGCACATGTGTGATGATGCTTTTATTTTAGAGTTCATTTTACAACGAATGACCCCAAAATGACTCGTTCCCATTTACATTCCAATTTCAACAGACATGACAAATTTTATGATCAGACTAAAGGTACGACCTGTAGCCCGTGCTAAAGGATTTAGTACTTCCACATGTATTTGTAAACATGGAACAGCAATAACATTGACCTTCTTGGAACAAGCATATAATACAGTAATGCCCTCGGGGAGAGCTTTCCGATGAATGACAACAAGCCATATTTCCGACTAAATCCTGAAAAGTTACCCATAATTCTGCTTTGGTTAAGAGGTCGATTACTTAGGGCATTACTGTAGTGGACATTGGGGCTAATCATATTTACCAGTTTGAATAAAGATAGTTTTGTCTTCATTTTTCTCTTCTTATGCTTCTGCTGTCTTCTAAATGCAGCTGGTGATGAAAAATTAACAAGGCATTAACAAAAGCATGGACCATGACCAAAATCAAACTTGTTCAGTGTTACTCAAATGTGATCAATGTACCAAATATCAAGAATTTCTATTGAATATTGCCAAGGCTCAAAATAATTTTTTTCTACTCACTGTCAAAATGACAGGCACCAAATGGATGGTGTTGGTCATTTCAAAATGGTGCCTGTCAAATTTTCAGATGTACTGAATGAGACAGTATTTAAATTTCCAATGAACTTATTATTCGTCAATGAGTGAGTTAGTGAGCGTCCAATCGCCACCCAGGAATAACCCAAGTTATTTTTATTTTTCATCGGACAATGACCGTGACCGGCCACTTATTTTGAGCACTCATGATTATATAGCCCTCCTCAGGAGAATTAGGTTCCCAGAGGGTGAATTTGGTGGTGCTAGCCCACTAAATTCACCCTCTGGGGACCTCATCTGCAAATGACAGACACACTATTTCAAGACTTGTTAATGGGCAAAAAAAAGCGCCATAACTTTGTACTTAATGTTTGAATCAAGCCTGAGTTTAGTGTGCCTGTCATTTGCAGAGTGAGGTCCCCTGAGGGGGAAATTAGTGACGCTACCCCCCCATAATGGGCTAACATCACCAAATTCACCCTTTAGGGACCTCATCCTGCATGGCCTCATCTGCTATGGGAGACATAGACTCAGATTGAAGTTTTCAAATGGTGAATATATTGATGTACACCCATATTGGGAACCTCGATTATGCAATGTGTCGTCTGCCAATTTTTAGAATCTATTTGAAAGAAGCTTTCCCGAGAAGATGAGGCCCAAGAAGAATGAGGACCCAAGAGGTTGATTTAGTGATGCTAACCCACATCGCGAGCTAGTATCACTAAATTCACCCTCTGAGGACCTCATTCTGCAAATGACAGGTACACTAACTCAGGCTTGGTTTGAATGAGCAATCTGAGGGAATTGATAACTGGCTCTAAAACACACAAAGCAATGTAAACATCATAGTGAGTCAGATCATTAACCCTTTACCCAACAAACCGGCCAAAACCGGCCAAATAAAGCTTCAACAGCCTAAAATATCTTCGGTCTGTCTCAATAAAACCATACACATATGGATATCATTGGAACCGGCTCCTTGACCACATTGTGATAGTTACAGTTATGCCCTGTGCCCTGTGCCAATGCATTCTCTTATATATGCGAGTCGACCATAGGTCACCTCGCATATATAAGAGAATGCATTGGCCTAAAAAAAATCTAATAATCTAATAATCTAATGTGTTAAGCCAATGCATTCTCTTATATATGCGAGGCGACCTATGGTCGACTCGCATATATAAGAGAATGCATTGGCACAGGGCCGTTCTGTTGGGTAAAGGGTTAAAAATAGGTTGATGGACCATGTAGAGCGTCATCTCTCTCTCTGTTATATAGAGGATCTCCAACGTGTTATGTTGTGATATAAGATTAAGTCGTAGACGAGTTGTGAATCAAATTTATGAAATGAGTTTCATAAAATCTTATATCCCAACATAACGAGTTGAAGATCTTGTATATCACATGAAAAAAACTAAAGCTTTATGCCTTTTTAACAACATCAGCTCTGAAGAGAACAAGTAAACTGTCTTGTGTTGGCTCAGACACTTCACCACTATACGTCAGTACTGCGCTACACGCGCAACGAAATATAGTCCCTTTTAGTGTCGTCTTTATTTTACGTCTATTGGGTTATTTATTGGTAACATTTGTCAATAATATAATTTTAATCAAACAATTAATCAGTTTTCAATAGTAATTCAGTTTATCGTTATAATGTCACGCGCGCAGGTATACAATGAAAGTGATTACCGCTTGGACTATTAGCCACTAGTGACAGATAAGAAAATATGTAATGGATTTTTCAATGATATTATAGGGGTTTCATGTGATATAGAGTTATTCACCTTATATTGTGGATCATCAGGTTCAAATTTAACAATTTCTAACACAGCGCACCAATCACACTTCGCCCCAAATTAAAATTTCTTGTGTACTTTGCGAACAATTCCTGCATTAACCCTTTCAGTGCCAAGTCCGATTTTTGTATCAACCCATATTTCCTTGATCATTTTTCAAATTTATTGATTATAATAATGTGATTGATGGAAAGAGCTCTAAGAGCCCTGTGCCAATGCATTCTCTTATATATGCGAGTCGACCATAGGTCACCTTGCATATATAAGAGAATGCATTGGCCTAACAATTTTTACAATTTTAATAATTTGTTCTTGTATTCTTTAACAATTTTATAATTTCACCCATACAGAGCCCCAGACAAACATGAGTAGACGACACTCTTCTATATGCTTCTATATATGTGTGGGGCTCCCTGCAGGGTAATGGATGTTTTTTATTTTATAAAGAGCTCACTGAAAGGGTTAAAAACTTATTGACAGAATGAAGAATTATAAGCAGTTTTGTTGACAATTTGTTCACATATTCTCAAACTAAGTGTCCCTTTTAACAAGGTCCTCAACTGTTTACATTGTGGGCGTAATGTCAACGAAATGCAGTTGTTGCATTTACAATGCATTGAGGGTGTGTTGTGACCACATGGTAAATGGCAGAAGACAGTGTTCAAATTAAATGTGCTGCTTTGCAAATAAATGCAATTGCATTGAAATTTCTGATTTTTTTACCCTGTGCCAATGCATTCTCTTACATATGCGAGTCGACCATAGGTCGCCTCGCATATATAAGAGAATGCATTGGCCTAACAATTTTTTATCATTTTTTTTTATAAATTTTTCTTACAATTTTTAGGACATAAAATTAAAAACATCCATTACCCTGCATGGAGCCCCACACATATATAGAAGCATATAGAAGAGTGTCGTCTGCTCATGTTTGTCTGGGGCTCTGTATGGGTGAAATTATAAAATTGATAAAGGATATAAGAAAAAATTATTAAAATTGTAAAAAATTGTAAAAAATAATAACAAATGATAAAAAATTGTTAGGCCAATGCATTCTCTTATATATGCGAGGCGACCTATGGTCGACTCGCATATATAAGAGAATGCATTGGCACAGGGCTCTTAGAGCTTTTTCCATCAATGTATCACATTATTATAACCAATAAATTTGAAAAATGATCAAGGAAATATGGGTTGATACAAAAATCGGACAGAGTCTGGATATTTATCACACTGCTCGTTGAAGTACACTGGAACTGCATTGAAGCAACATTGAAACTGCGAGGGGGGGGCATTTATTTTTGCGAATATGTGAACAGGAATCCCATAGAAGGTGCTCACTTGATATGCAATATCTCCCATCTAGTACGTAGAGATCATATTCCATATCTCCCATAGAGAGCCCCACACAGATAGAAGGATCTATTACTGAGTGTCTTCTGCTCGTGTCTGTGAGGGGCACCCTACGGGTGTTCTGTAGATGATGTCTTGAATCTCTACTATGGTTACCGCCCGTAGAGAGCCCCACACAGATAGAAGGATCTATTACTGAGTGTCTTCTGCTCGTGTCTGTGAGGGGCACCATGAAGGTTATCAGTAGATCATGCCATGAATCTCTACTCTGACTAACGCCCGTAGAGATCATATTCCACCAGTACAAAACCTGGGAACTTTTTGAAGTTTTGACAGGGAACCTTATATAATCGAAAAAATAACAAAGGGAATATATTTCTATGTTATTATATCTTTCTTAATAATGTACTTCACTGTAGACGAAGGTCCCAACTCGAAATTTTACAATTTAAGTGAATTGTGAGCGATTTTGCTTTGCGTTTCTTACAATTATGGAACATTTCCTGGGTAATTAATTCAATGTTTATTGCGATATTGGCTCACAAAAGTCACAGAAATACATGCAATTTCGATTTGGGATCTTCACACATAGTGAAGAACACTATTAAGGAACAGATAATCACTAAGAAATATATGCCCTGTGTTATTGTTTTGACTTTATAAGGTTCCTTGTCAAAACTTCAAAAAGTTCACAGATTTTGTACTGGTGGAATATGAACTGGGCGTTAGCCAGAGTAGAGATTCATGGCACGATCTACCGTCTAGAGTTTATCCTGAACATGGCTTTAAATTTTCAGCACAGTTCTCCAATAAATGAGGGCTGCAAAGTGTGCCGAAGAATTCAAATGTGAATTTAAGATTGCTTCTGGCCGCCATGTTTTTTAACGAATTTTGGAAAACATTAATGGCTCACATCTAGTGATCACCCCCAAAGATCCATATGAATTTGGTGACGATCAGATGAAGTATGTGGCCTGTAGGGTATGTTGAAGAACTTATTGATGAACGAATGGACCACGGATTCCATTACCCATGGCAATAGCTCAAACTTGACTTCATCAAGTTGAACCAAATAGTCAGCACCACCACAACAGTGAAAATTCCAAAGTGGAGACCTTCCCTGTACAGTAATGCCCTAAGTAAACATCTCCTTAACCACAGCAGAATTATGGGTATCACCCTTAGAAGAGCCCCACACAGATAGAAGGATCTGTTACTGAGTGTCGTCTGCTCGTGTCTGTGAGGGGCACCATAAGGGTTATCAGTAGATCATGCCATGATTCTCTATTCTGGCTAATGCCCATAGAGATCATATTCCAACAGTACAAACCCTTGGAACTTATTGACAGGGAATCTTATAATGTCGATAAAATAAAACAGAGAAAATATTTCTTTTTAATATCTGTTCCTTCATAATGTACTGCACTGTACAGTAATGCCCTAATTAATCGACTTCTTAACCACAGCAGAATTATGGGTAACTTTTTAGGATTTAGTGGAAAATATGGCTTGTTGCCATTCACCGGAAAGGCAACCCCGAGAGCTTTCCGATGAATGTCAACAAGTCATATTTATGACTAAATCCTGTAAAGTTACCCATAATTCTGCTGTGGTTAAGGAGTCGATTTCTTAGGGCATTACTGTACTAAAGTTTTGGATTATATCCCTGGTAACTATGGTAACTGATTATAACAAACCTATAGGTATCTCTATAGCAGGCGCTCTCTTGAGCGTTCTAGAACACACACTCCGACTAGTCCGTGTCATCAAATATAATGTTTAAACTGAAATGAGAAATAGCAGAAACATATTTCACGAGGGTGAATTTAGTGACGCTATCATGCATAGCCTGCTACCACTGCCAAATTCTCCCTCTGGGGACCTTATTCTGAGGTTTAAGCAGAATGAGGTCTCCAGAGGGTGAATTTAGTGATGCTATCATATGGTTATCATAAGTTTGAATGGCTAATACCTTATCAACAGAGATATGCCATATGAAAAGACAGTGCATTCCATCATAGGTGGCCAAGCCTGCAAATAGTGTGCCTGTCATTTGCAGAATGAGGTCCCCAGAGGGTGAATTTAGTGATGCTATCCCACACAGGTCGGAAAGGCAATCATCACAAAATTCACCCTCCGGGACCTCATTCTGTTTAGGCCTCATCTTCTCCCATGCAGTTACAAAAGAATACATTGCAATAATCTGTTAATCAGTTAATCAGTAATTCCATTTTGCTAGATAATCATTTCCTAAATAAACAAGTACAGTAATGCCACAAATAATCGACTCCTTAAACATAGCAAAATTATGGGTAACTTTTCAGGATTTAGTAGGATATAATTGGCTTGTTGCCCATAATTCTCCTGTGGTTAAAGAGTCGATTATTTAGGGCATAACTGTACTTGGTAATTAACAGGAACAACCTGAATTCAATTATTATCCCTTTCATGATAGAGATCCTATGCCAGTGCATTCGCTTATATATGCGAGTATCTCATAGGGAGCCTCGCATATATAAGAGAATGCACTGGCTTACGAGGTCAAGGTATAATATTATATTGTTTGGCCGATGTATTATTGTATATATGAAATAATCCCTGTGGGCGACTCGCACATTTTTGCAAAATTTCAGGAAGCTACATTCAGGGAAGTGTTTAACCCTTTACCCAACAGAACGGCCCTGTGCCAATGCATTCTCTTATATATGTGAGTCGACCATATGTCGCCTCGCATATATAAGAGAATGCATTGGCTTAACACATATTAAAAATGATAAAATTGTCAAAGAATGTAGAAAAATATTATAAAAAATGTTAAAAAATGTAAGAAAAAATTATAAAATTGTTAAAGAATGTAAGAAAAAATACATACATAGGCCAATACATTCTCTTATATATGCGAGGCGTCCTATGGTCGACTCGCATATATAAGAGAATGCATTGGCACAGGGCGTAATTGTAACCATCACAATGTGGTCAATGAACCGGTTCCAATGATATCCATATTTGTACGGTGTTATTACAGACCGAAGATATTTTAGGCTGTTGAAGCTTTATTTGGGCGTTTTTGGCCGCTTTGGTGGGTAAAGGGTTAACATGTAGTTGAATTTGACACTGTTATATCCAACATTTCCCTATTTCTTTGGAAACTATATGATCGATCGCGCATTCCTGTGCGCAGCCAAATTGTACTCGTAGCAACATTGCAGCTTTGCATCAGTTTGTTTTAGTTAATAATGAACATGCCATGAATCACATGTCTGTAAGGGGTACCATACGGGTTATCAGTAGATCATGCCCTGAATCTCTATTCTGGCTAACGCCCGTAGAGAGCCCCACACAGATATAAGGATCTATTACTGAGTGTCGTCTGCACATGTCTGTAAGGGGTACCATACGGGTTATCAGTAGATCATGCCCTGAATCTCTATTCTGGCTAACGCCCGTAGAGAGCCCCACACAGATATAAGGATCTATTACTGAGTGTCGTCTGCACATGTCTGTAAGGGGTACCATACGGGTTATCAGTAGATCATGCCCTGAATCTCTATTCTGGCTAACGCCCGTAGAGAGCCCCACACAGATATAAGGATCTATTACTGAGTGTCGTCTGCACATGTCTGTAAGGGGCACCATAAGGGTTATCAGTAGATCATGCCCTGAATCTCTATTCTGGCTAACGCCCGTAGAGAGCCCCACACATATATAAGGATCTATTACTGAGTGTCGTCTGCTCGTGTCTGTGAGGGGCACCATAAGGGTTATCAGTAGATCGTGCCATGATTCTATACTCTGGCTATCACCCTTAGAAGAGCCCCACACAGATAGAAGGATCTGTTACTGAGTGTCGTCTGCTCGTGTCTGTGAGGGGCACCATAAGGGTTATCAGTAGATCATGCCATGATTCTCTATTCTGGCTAATGCCCATAGAGATCATATTCCACCAGTACAAACCCTTGGAACTTATTGACAGGGAATCTTATAATGTCGATAAAATAAAACGGAGAAAATATTTCTTTTTAATATCTGTTCCTTCATAATGTACTGCTCTGTACAGTAATGCCCTAATTAATCGACTTCTTAACCACAGCAGAATTATGGGTAACTTTTCAGGATTTAGTCGGAAATATGGCTTGTTGCCATTCATCAGAAAGCTCTCGTCGAGAGCTTTCAAATGAATGGCAACAAGCCATATTTCCATAATTCTGCTGTGGTTAAGAAGTCGAATAATTAGGGCATTACTGTAGGTAAAGGTCCCATCTAAAAATTTCATGATATAACTGGATATAAGCGAATTTGTGAGTGATTTTGCTTTGCGTCGCTTACAATTATGGAATTTGATCTGGGTAATTAACCCTTTGAGTGCCAGGTCGATTTTTGTATCAACCCATATACCCTGTGCCAATGCATTCTCTTATATATGCGAGTCGATCATAGGTCGCCTCGCATATATAAGAGAATGCATTGGCCTAACAATTTGTTTTGGTTTTTTTTACAATTTTTTACAATTTTAATAATTTATTCTTATATTCTTTAACAGACTTATTTTGTAGGTTTAGGGCCGATGAGATCGTTCCCTGGCACTCAAAGGGTTAATTCAATGTTTATTGCAAAATTGAATCACAAAAGTCAGAGAAATGAATGAATTTTTAGTTGAGACATTCACCTACAATGTAGAACATTATAAAGGGAGAGATATATATCAACTAAGAAATAAATTTCCCCATGTTATTGTTTCGGCTTTATAGGGCTCCATGTTAAAACTTCTAAAAGTTCCAAGGTTTTGTACTGGTGGAAAATGATCTGTACGGGCGTCGGCCAGAGTAGAGATTCATCGCATGAATATATAGCTCCTTCATAATTATCTTGAATGACAGTTGACTTTGTTATCATATGTGCCTTCATTTGTACAGATTGAGAAATGCTATATCGTTACATAAATAAACAAACATGATCCAGATTTTGTATGGCCTCGTTTTTTAATCATTTTTTGGTGAAGCTTAATGTTGGGTTATGCCTCGTATATCGAAACCACAAAACGACTATATCCATATACACCTATAATAGTTGAATTCAGAATGCGCCTGACCTGAATAAAGGGTTAAAAAGCAAACAACGACAGACATAAACGAGGCATGATAGATAAAGATTAAAATAGTACAGTATTATATAACAATAAACACAAACATCGTGTAATTTCTACATGCGATAGAAATAAATGCGCAGTTAAAAATTGTCATGAATCAGCACATCCTATATATGGAACACATATTCAAAACAAACTCATTGTATATATACAGCCAAGATGTATTAAACTTTTGAAAGGAAATATGATATCAAACGACTTATAGCAGTAGTCACAGCCATCCATGCACTTACTTTGAACTTAAATCTCTAAACTAAAGTCGTATCATTAAATTTATATCGAAGTCTCCACTCGATAGTTTGTTGTCACGAAGTCTGTAGATCCAATATCACTCAGATAAAGCTAAGATCTTCTTTATATGAGTCAGGTATACAGACTAGTGGGACTGAGACACAGGGACAATTTAGGTTAAACTTCCTGGTTCTCATCCTGGTGCTTCCCCTAATTAATATTCATGAGATCATCAATGGTACTACCATTATAATCTAATCATATTTGCTGTGGGGGCGATGATCCTTCGAATTAGCATGAATTGCAATGTGGATAGTTATCAACCATTTCAGCCATTAAGGGGGAGGTCAAGTGAACACTTTTTAATGGGGATTTCCATGAAAATCTCTGCAGCAAAATTTATATATGAAGCATTTGTCTGGGCACTAAAGCAGACATATGATTAAACAGACATAACATTTAACTGGCGGCTGCACAGGGACACCGGAGAAGGGGGGCATGCAGGGGCATTTGCCCCCCTTGTCCTGGCCCAGGAGAGTCCTGTGGGTACACGAAAAGTGCCCTCCTGACTGGTTTGCCCCCTTGCCCTTTGGTGCTTCCAGCGTCCTTGCAGCTGTACATGGTAAATTGCCAAATTTTGCTATAATTAATTTTTGAGAATTTTTTACTGGAATTACAACACTTGACCTAGTTTTTAAAAATTAATATAAAATTTTGTTTAAATATACCAACTTTCTAATGGAATATAAGCCGACCCACCAGACAAATATGTTTTGTTTTCAATACCGCACAAAGTCGCGCCCAGAAATGTCTGCAACTCTGTAACTCTTGCTGCGGAGATTTGAATGTACTGTAATGCCCTAATTAATTGACTCCATAACAACAGCAGAAGAGAATTTCCAATGAATGGCAACAAGTCATATTTCCGACTAAATCCTGAAAAGTTACCCTTAATTATGCTGTAATTAGGGAGTCGATTAATTAGGGCATTACTGTACAGTAAATTTAAGGCCTGGAGGTTTAAAATTGGGAGAAGTCACTTCTCCTCCTTGTTTGGTTAAAAAGGGAGAAGTTGACTGTTATCGTGGAGAAGTACTAGTAACTAGGGCTGAAGTTCAAGTTACACCCCAACATCGCCCTTCTATGATCCAATTAAAGTGTCAATGACACTATAGCTCAACTTGGAAAGGGAATAATGTCATGTGTTACAGTCAATGGAGTGATTAGGAATGTGGAAAGTTGAAAGGCCTAGTTATGCAAAGAGTAAAATCTAAGATGGCCGCTGGCAGCCATGTTTTGTTTGTTTTGCCAAATGACCCCAAAAAGACTTGTTTCCATTTACATGTCATTGTTAACATCCATGACAAATTTCATGATGATCCATTCCAACAAAACATACGACCTGTAGCCCGTGTCAAAGAATTTAGTCATGCAAAGAGTAAAATCAGGGTTTCCGCCAGGTTGGAAATTAATGAGTCCGTATTGGGGAAACACATAAAGCGACGGGACGACCATGGTTCGTCCTGTCGGGCGAAAATTTTGTTATTTGACACTGAAAAGAGCAATTTCCTTGCACCTAATAGTCCCACAAAGCAACCCAAAGCTACGTATATATTACGCAAATCAATCATTTCCGTGGGTGCTTTAATTCTGTTGATGGTGTCCAGATAATCAATCAATTAGTTACGCACGTAAGACTGCCGTCTGATTGAAGACTACATATTAATGAACAAGCTATGAGTTAGTGTTTACAAATTTATACAATAAGATTCCGACAGGTATAATGAATCTAAACACTACAAAGCATCTATGTGTGGGCACTGTTAAATATATTATATATGTGTGTGTGAAGGTGGCAGTGTTAATATCTAACATATGTGTCTGCAGAAGCCAATAGTGTTTGTGTAAGCAGAAATTGAATAGAGCAGTATGGAAGCAGTGTGCCAAAGTTGGAGCTGATCTAATTAAGTTACCTCATATAAATAAAGCTAGCCCAAGCAAGTAAATACTTCTGCATGGCAACAGTATAATACTTTTTCTATATACTTCGGTTTCCCCGCCACTTTCCCACTTAGCCCAATTTAAGCCACCTGCACCAATTTCTACTTGTTATCTCTTTTTTAAATCTAGTGCCTGGCTTCGCTCTATACCCAAGATCTGGCCCCCAGAATAATCTCCCTGCCTAGTTCCTTACAATCTGTCTTGGACAGCAGTTGACTATAATAAGATTATTTTAACAAATGGATGGTTGATTCCTCAGGGGATTTTATACACTTATGTGAGATGTGATGCTTCTGTTATTATGTTCCATTCTATACACATACATGTATATATAATGTAGATATATAAAGGATTATCATGTGAAGTATTGTTTGTACGTTTTATGCATGTGCCTTGTGAGGCCTAGACTTTATATCCCGGACTGACCATGGGGCAAGTGCTCTCCCCTAGCTAGCTAAAAAGACCGGGTTATTTATGCATTGACCAATAATAGATAGCAAGGAGAATTGAATAAAGTATTTCCTAGAATTTCAAGCAGCTTCTGTGAAAATGAAACTGACAGCTAGGATATACACTGTCAATCGTAAAACTATTTGTGCGCTGTGACGTCATACTGCAGGGTTTGTCTGCAGGAGATATTTATAGCGGCGGAATACGAATGGTAGCGACATCTTTCACTCGGAATGCTTAGCTTGTTCAATAGTCGCTATTAGTCCATAAACTGACGACCGCAATTGCTTATTATGTGTATATTGCCATGCATAGTCAACAAAATCCCAAAGTAATTTATTTCACAATAATAGGGAACCTGTCCTGAAATCAGTCTTTATAGTGGGAATTCATATTGACAAATTAACAACACCATTCATTTGATCCATATTACATACATGGAGGATAAAGACAAACACATACCCCCTCCCCAATATGGAGATAAAGTCAAAGTATGGTAAATAATAGTTGCGATGTCCCTAGGGCCCGGCGAATCGGCCTTTTTTCGTTCGAATCGAATCTCGAATCGAATCAGCCGAATTGAATCGAATCATAGAAAAACTTATTTCAATTACTGGGACAAATTTATAGTGAGTAAACATCGATTTTCGTTAAAATGCTCCCTCCAACTGAATTTACTCTCTACTGGAACAATTCGTCACTTGAATACTGAGTATATCCTTCGCAGTTGTAGCAATGTCGACTGAACCAGTTCGATTTCCAATAACGAGTATGCCTCCATTTCCTTGGTTAGCCTGTACATATAATGAATTGTCACCAGGGTCCAGTACATTGTCCCTCTCGTGGGCAGCTTCAATGTTATCAAACATAGCGTCAACTAAACTCTCGGTAGGTGGAGTCACCGGTTTATCAACTGAATTGCCCGTACTAGTAGACTGCTCTGTTTCATGGAGATTTTTTCCGATGACTGCGATAAAAATGGCACGATCTTTTTGCGTTACATTTGATGTTAAGATTCGTTTTGAGACGAATCAAACGAATGATATCGAATCGAATCGAATCATCGAGAGTATATCGAATCGAATCGAATCTCGAACCTTCGCCGGGCCCTAGTTGTCCCGCCTGGGTCCCCAAGCACAATCAACGACGCACATGTTCACATTTCCCGCCAAAATTATATTTTATAACACGCTGGCTAAAACTCTGTTCTGTACCTCATGGACTCTACAGAGGGACCCATTAATTATGTACTGTACGATAGCACGGGATCTCGGAGAAGGAGTATCCATGAAAATCCCGTGCATAAAAATGTCCCCGACTAAGAAATTCGGCATTCTTTGATCAAATTATGTAATCGTAGGATATCACGGGATTTTCGAACATGAGTAGTTTCATCCCATGCACAAAAATATGCATACTAAGCAGTCCTACATTCTTTGATGTTACCGCGACATGTATTACGCTCTATCTAACGTCGCTATTTGACCCGCATTTCACCAGTATTCTGTTTAACCCCCGAATTTTTGTTACGACATATTGCTACTGACATTTGGTATATGTATGAACCAAACAGATTAATCTGCGAGGGGAATGAGGCCGTCCTACGGACCCTGAGCTGTGTTAACGGAAACCCTGGTAAAATCCAAGATGGCTGCTGGCGAAGATGTTTTTAGCCGAACGACCCCAAAAGGACTCGTTCCCATCTACATGTCATTGTTAACATCCATAACAAATTTCATGAAGATCCGACCAAAGCTACGACCTGTACCCTGCTCCAAAGGATTAGTCATGCAAAGAGTAAAATCCAAGATGGCTGCTGGCAGCCATGTTTTTTGGCCGAACGACCCCAAAATCACTCGTTCCCATCTACATGTCAATATTAACATCCATGACAAAATTTCATGATGATCAGACGAACAGTACGACCTGTAGCCCGGCCCAATGGATTGAATCTTGAAATCCAAGATGGCCGCCAGTTTTTTTGACCGAATGACCCCAAAATGACTCGTTCCCATCTACATGTCAATGTCAACATTCATGACAAATTTCATAAAGATTAGACCAAAGGTACGACATGTAGCCCGCGCCAAAGGAAATTGTTGATGGACACGCGTACACACGCACCACACGGATGACGGACGCCAAACCATGGCAATAGCTCAAACTTACAAAGTGAGTTGAGCTAAAAAGGCAATATATCCATAATTCATTTTGAGTTTTTATTGGTCAACGATAATAATGACTGATTATTCTTTCGCATCTTTTTGTGTTTGTAATTATTTCTAAATACTACGATTCTCACAAACTTTTACTACGCCAGGAATGCACTCCATATTTGGAAATGGTTTATTACATCATATTGGGAATGCCGTGTCGCCATAGAAATAAAATATAATGGACGCTGCTAGAGATAATACACGTGTTAGGATATTCAATGGCTTTTTAAAGAGGCTGGAATTTCATATGCTACACAGTAATGCCCTAATTAACCCGTATGGTGCCCCTCACAGACGACAGTCAGTAATAGATCCTTCTATCTGTGTGGGGCTCTCTATGGAAGTTAGCCAAATGTTTCTATGTTAATGCCCTAAGTAATAGACCCCTTAACCACAGCAGAATTCATTTCCGATGAATGGTGACAAGCCATATTTCCGACTAAATCCTGAAAAATTACCCATAATTCTGCTGTGGTTAAGGAGTCGATTACTTAGGGTATTACTCTATATATGATTAATTGTGTTGTGTTATATCAACATATTATCCACCCGAGATGATGAAATAGCAGAATATAGCACCTTCAGTTTTGGGAGAGTTAACCCACCAGAGACCACTCTCCCCTACCCTACTACCCCCCCCCCCCCCCCCCCCCCCCCCCCCCCCCCTCCCCGGTGAAGTTTGCTTGCCACATATATTTCAAAGGCAAATGAACCAGTTATAGCAAAGGTAAATAAACTAGTTATAGGAATTGTGTGAGCAGGCTAGGGGTAGAGATATAAGAAAAATTAAACAGTGCAGATGTTACAGCATAGAGTGAATACATGTACTGATGAAATTCCTCAATGAACGACATTGTCATATGATATGCACAATTAATCTCAGGATATTTCTAGGAAATATGACACCTAGTCCTGTCAAATGTGTGTATCAGAAAAGTATAAAGC
This sequence comes from Siphonodentalium dalli, assembly GCA_032622095.1. Taxonomy (NCBI): domain Eukaryota; kingdom Metazoa; phylum Mollusca; class Scaphopoda; order Gadilida; family Siphonodentaliidae; genus Siphonodentalium; species Siphonodentalium dalli. The sequence goes on from CP136069.1 coordinate 3,901,835, forward strand.
CTTGATGAAGAAGAATGGGGACAATGCAGGGATGTGGTTCAAGGGTGTCAGGTGGGGGTGTCCCATCAAGGGATGTATAATGCAGGGATGTGGTTCAAGGGTGGTCAGGTGGGGGTGTCCAACAGGGAATGTATAACAGAGAAATGTGGACCAAGGGTGGTCAGGTGGGGGTGTCCCAACAAGGGATGTATAATGCAGGGATGTGGTTCAAGGGTGGTCAGGTGGGGCTGTCCAACAGGAATGTATAACAGAGAAATGTGGACCAAGGGTGGTCAGGTGGGGGTGTCCAACAGGGAATGTATAACAGAGAAATGTGGACCAAGGGTAGTCAGGTGGGGGTGTCCAACAGGGAATGTATAACAGAGAAATGTGGACCAAGGGTGGTCAGGTGGGGGTGTCCAACAGGGAATGTATAACAGAGAAATGTGGACCAAGGGTGGTCAGGTGGGGGTGTCCCAACAAGGGATGTATAATGCAGGGATGTGGTCCAAGGGTGGTCAGGTGGGGCTGTCCAACAGGAATGTATAACAGAGAAATGTGGACCAAGGGTGGTCAGGTGGGGGTGTCCAACAGGGAATGTATAATGCAGGGATGTGGTCCAATGGTGGTCAGGCGGGGATGTCCCAACAGGGAATGTATAGTACAGGAATGTGGTCCAAGGGTGGTCAGATGAGGGTGTCCCAACAGGGAATGTATAGTACAGGGATGTGGTCCAATGGTGGTCAGATGAGGGTGTCCCAACAGGGAATGTATAGTACAGGGATGTGGTCAAAGGGTGGTCAAGTGGGGGTGTCCCAACATGGAATGTATAGTACAGGGGGGTGGTCAAAGGGTGGTCAGGTGGGGGTGTCCCAACATGGAATGTATAGTACAGGGATGTGGTCCAAGGGTGGTCAGGTGGGGCTGTCCAACAGGAATGTATAACAGAGAAATGTGGACCAAGGGTGGTCAGGTGTGGTTGGGGGGGGGGGGGGTGCCCAACAAGAATGCATAATTCAGAGAGGTAGTTGAGATGTTTATTGGCCAAATTTTGGCACAGGGTTATTGATCTTGATCAGGTGCATAATTATCCAGGTAGAATGCAGTCGACATGTATAAACCCAAGAAATTATTCCGTTTGAGACAGGTCCTCAGTTACAGGCGGGACTTTCCAAGATGACAGGAACCAGCTTAGTGGGCAGGAACCAGCTTAGTGGGCAGCTACAGTAATGCCCTAATTAATTTTTTACAATTTTAATAATTTTTCTTTCCCCCTGTACGGAACCCCAGACAAACATGAGCAGACGACACTCAGTACACATGCTTCTATATATGTGTGGGGCTATTCTCTTCTACTAATATTGCTGAAAGATTCAAAGAAATCGGCCATACCACTCCATAGAAAACATGATCTGAACAACCCGCAATTTTAATTATTTACATCTCGATTAGTGGCGCAACTATTAGTAATAAACTAACATCTTGGATTTTACTCTTTGTATGACTAAATCCTTTGGCGTGGGCTACAGGTCGTTGTTTTGGTCGGAAGTTTATGAAATTTGTCATGGATGTTAACACTGTCATGTAGATGGGAACGAGTGATTTTGGAGTTGTTCGGCCAAAAAACATGGCCGCCAGCAGCCATCTTGGATTTTACTCTTTGCATGACTAAATCCTTTGGCCCGGGCTACAGGTCGTACCTTTGGTCTGATCTTTATGAAATTTGTCATGAATGTTGACATTGACATGTAGATGGGAACGAGTCATTTTGGGGTCATTCAGCCAAAAAACATGGCCGCTGGCGGCCATCTTAGATTTCAAAATTCAATCCATTGGTGCGGGCTACAGGTCGTACTGTTCGTCTGATCATCATGAAATTTGTCATGGATGTTAATATTGACATGTAGATGGGAACGAGTCATTTTGGGGTTGTTCGGCCAATAAACATGGCCGCCAGCAGCCATCTTGGATTTTACTCTTTGCATGACTAAATCCTTTGGCGCGGGCTACAGGTCGTAGCTTCTATCGGAACATCATGAAATTTGTTATGGATGTTAACAATGACATGTAGATGGGAACGAGGGATTTTGGGGTCGTTCGGCCAAAAAACATGGCCACCAGCAGCCATCTTGGATTTTACTCTTTGCATGACTAAATCCTTTGGCCCGGGCTACAGGTCGTACCTTTGGTCTGATCTTTATGAAATTTGTCATGAATGTTGACATTGACATGTAGATGGGAACGAGTCATTTTGGGGTCATTCGGCCAAAAAACATGGCCGCTGGCAGCCATCTTGGATTTCAAGATTCAATCCATTGGCGCGGGCTACAGATCGTACTGTTCCCCTGATCATCATGAAATTTGTCATTGATGTTAATAATGACATGTAGATGGGAACAAGTGATTTTGGTGTCGTTCGGCCAAAAAATATGGCCGCCAGCAGCCATCTTGGATTTTACTCTTTGCATGACTAAATCCTTTGGCGCGGGCTACAGGTTGTACCTTTGGTCTAATCTTTATGAAATTTGTCATGAATATTGACATTGACATGTAGATGGGAACGAATTATTGTGGGGTCATTCGGCCAAAAAACATGGCCGCTGGCGGCCATCTTAAATTTCAAAATTCAATCCATTGGCGCGGCCTACAGGTCGTACTGTTCGTCTGATCATCATGAAATTTGTCATGGATGTTAATATTGACATGTAGATGGGAATGAGTCATTTTGGGGTCGTTCGGCCAATAAACATGGCCGCCAGCAGCCATCTTGGATTTTACTCTTTGCATGACTAAATCCTTTGGCGCGGGCTACAGGTCGTAGCTTTGATCGGAACATCATGAAAGATGTCATGGATGTTAACAATGACATGTAGATGGGAACGAGGGATTTTGGGGTCGTTCGGCCGAAAAACATGGCCGCCAGCAGCCATCTTGGATTTTACTATTTGCATGACTAAATCGTTTGGTGCGGGCTACAGGTCGTACCTTTGGTCTGATCTTTATGAAATTTGTCATGAATGTTGACATTGATATGTAGATGGGAACGAGTCATTTTGGGGTCATTCGGCCAAAAAACATGACGCTGGCAGCCATCTTGGATTTCAAGATTCAATCCATTGGCGCGGGCTACAGGTCGTACTGTTCGTCTGATCATCATGAAATTTGTCATTGATGTTAATAATGACATGTAGATGGGATCGAGTCGTTTTGGGGTCATTCAGTCAAAAAACATGGCCGCCAGCAGCCATCTTGGATTTTACTCTTTGCATGACTAAATCCTTTGGTGTGGGCTACAGGTCGTAGCTTTGGTCAGATGGTCATGAAATTTGTCATGAATTATAACAATGACATGTAGATGGGAACGAGTCGTTTTGGGGTCATTCGGTCAAAAAACATGGCCACCAGCATTTTACTCTTTGCATGACTAAATCCTTTGGCGTGGGCTACAGGTCATACCTTTGGTCTGATCTTTATTAAATTTGTCATGGATGTTAACACTGACATGTAGATGGGAACGAGTTGTACCTTTGGTCTAATTTTTATGAAATTTGTCATGAATGTTGACATTGACATGTAGATGGGAACGAATCATTGTGGGGTCATTCGGCCAAATAACATGGCTGCCAGCGGCCATCTTGGATTTCAAAATTCAATCCATTGGCGCGGTCTACAGGTCGTACTGTTCGTCTGATCATCATGAAATTTGTAGGTCGTAGCTTTGGTCAGATCTTCATAAAATTTGTCATGGATGTTAACAATTATACGTAGATGGGAACGAGTCCTTTTGGGGTCAATTGGTAAAAAAAAATGGCCACCAGCAGCCATCTTGTATCTTACTCTTTGCATCACTAAATCCTTTGGCGCAGGTTAGACATTTCAATTAGCACCTTTCCTATTCCTCCATTTACTGTCAACCATTAAATTATTCCCCTACCTAAGTTGAGCTACAGTGTCATTGACACTTTCATTTGGAAATAATAAAGAGCGTTTATACCATTTGTGTGTGATTAGCCAGTAGCATTGTGCTGCCTTCTATAACACAATCAGACTCTTGTTTAGGTAAAATTTAGTAGGTCTTTATGTGAGCATGAGGTTTACGCGATAGTGATCGCATTCATCATCGGCAATCTGCTCACCCCTTTTAGCCGATACGATAGAAACTAAACGATTTGTTACTTCTAATTACCCGTACTTAATTACACTACTTGCGTGTTAATAAAGTACGACCCCATTACCACTAAAGGTGAAACATGGGATTTAGAACATTAATATTCACTCTTACATAGTTCCACATTCAAGGTGTAATCGTATGTCAGTTGTAATGTTGTGAAACTGCAACCGAACTGAATTATTCTATGCTAAATAGTTCATGGCTGACCTGATGCATGCATCTTAGTTTTCTTGTTACATATATTGTCCTACAATTGTTTCTATGGCTCTGGGCCATTAACTAGCTACCCGTTATAAGGACACATATTTTGGAGATGATTTGTGGAATTGTACATAATTATATGTTGAGTAATGGCCTGGAAGTAATGTTCCACAAAATAACTAAGCAATTCAGGTTAATATTGAATCATATGGATTTGAGATGGCAATATTGTTGCAAAATTGCTTATGTAAAACCTGTTTTTGCCTAGGCCGATTTCTTTCACCAAGGCAAATTTTCCTTAATTTCCAGGGCTGATTATTTAAATGCAATTACTCTTGATTGCGAAATCATTTATGTTAGTTTATTACTAATAGTTGCGCCACTAATCGAGATGTAAATAATTAAAATTGCGGGTTGTTCAGATCATGTTTTCTATGGAGTGGTATGGCCGATTTCTTTGAATCTTTCAGCAATATTAGAAGAAGAGAATAGCCCCCACACATATATAGAAGCATGTGTACTGAGTGTCGTCTGCTCATGTTTGTCTGGGGTTCCGTACAGGGGGAAAGAAAAATTATTAAAATTGTAAAAAATTAATTAGGGCATTACTGTAGCTGCCCACTAAGCTGGTTCCTGCCCACTAAGCTGGTTCCTGTCATCTTGGAAGGTCCCGCCTGTAACTGAGGACCTGTCTCAAACGGAATAATTTCTTGGGTTTATACATGTCGACTGCATTCTACCTGGATAATTATGCACCTGATCAAGATCAATAACCCTGTGCCAAAATTTGGCCAATAAACATCTCAACTACCTCTCTGAATTATGCATTCTTGTTGGGCACCCCCCCCCCCCCCCCAACCACACCTGACCACCCTTGGTCCACATTTCTCTGTTATACATTCCTGTTGGACAGCCCCACCTGACCACATCCCTGTACTATACATTCCATGTTGGGACACCCCCACCTGACCACCCTTTGACCACCCCCTGTACTATACATTCCATGTTGGGACACCCCCACTTGACCACCCTTTGACAAATTGAACAGTTGCAGCAGCAGCGAAAAAAAGGGTGTACAATTGGCAAATGATGAGGGGCGGCGTGACGTGTAACTAGGATTGAAATTAGATATTCAATTTGGAGATTATTGGATGAGGGATGTTATATTAATTATATTAAAGGGACGAGGGGGCTTAGTTGTCGAAAATATTCATATTTGTTCCAAACACCGTAAACAGAAAAATATTAAAACGCATACATTTTGGTTCAAATATACGATCACTATCGCGTAAACCTCATGCTCACATAAAGACCTACTAAATTTTACCTAAACAAGAGTCTGATTGTGTTATAGAAGGCAGCACAATGCTACTGGCTAATCACACACAAATTGTATAAACGCTCTTTATTATTTCCAAATGAAAGTGTCAATGACACTGTAGCTCAACTTAGGTAGGGGAATAATTTAATGGTTGACAGTAAATGGAGGAATAGGAAAGGTGCTAATTGAAATGTCTAACCTGCGCCAAAGGATTTAGTGATGCAAAGAGTAAGATACAAGATGGCTGCTGGTGGCCATTTTTTTTTACCAATTGACCCCAAAAGGACTCGTTCCCATCTACGTATAATTGTTAACATCCATGACAAATTTTATGAAGATCTGACCAAAGCTACGACCTACAAATTTCATGATGATCAGACGAACAGTACGACCTGTAGACCGCGCCAATGGATTGAATTTTGAAATCCAAGATGGCCGCTGGCAGCCATGTTATTTGGCCGAATGACCCCACAATGATTCGTTCCCATCTACATGTCAATGACAAATTTCATAAAGATTAGACCAAAGGTACAACTCGTTCCCATCTACATGTCAGTGTTAACATCCATGACAAATTTAATAAAGATCAGACCAAAGGTATGACCTGTAGCCCACGCCAAAGGATTTAGTCATGCAAAGAGTAAAATACTGGTGGCCATGTTTTTTGACCGAATGACCCCAAAACGACTCGTTCCCATCTACATGTCATTGTTATAATTCATGACAAATTTCATGACCATCTGACCAAAGCTACGACCTGTAGCCCACACCAAAGGATTTAGTCATGCAAAGAGTAAAATCCAAGATGGCTGCTGTGGCCATGTTTTTTGACTGAATGACCCCAAAACGACTCGATCCCATCTACATGTCATTATTAACATCAATGACAAATTTCATGATGATCAGGGGAACAGTACGATCTGTAGCCCGCGCCAATGGATTGAATCTTGAAATCCAAGATGGCTGCCAGCGGCCATGTTTTTTGGCCGAATGACCCCAAAATGACTCGTTCCCATCTAAATGTCAATGTCAACATTCATGACAAATTTCATAAAGATCAGACCAAAGGTACGACCTGTAGCCCGGGCCAAAGGATTTAGTCATGCAAAGAGTAAAATCCAAGATGGCTGCTGGCGGCAATGTTTTTTGGCCGACACGACCCCAAAATCCCTCGTTCCCATCTACATCTCATTGTTAACATCCATGACAAATTTCATGATGTTCCGATCGAAGCTACGACCTGTAGCCCGCGCCAAAGGATTTAGTCATGCAAAGAGTAAAATCCAAGATGGCTGCTGGCGGCCATGTTTATTGGCCGAACAACCCCAAAATGACTCGTTCCCATCTACATGTCAATATTAACATCCATGACAAATTTCATGATGATCAGACGAACAGTACGACCTGTAGCCCGCGCCAATTGGATTGAATTTTGAAATCTAAGATGGCCGCCAGCGGCCATGTTTTTTGGCTGAATGACCCCAAAATGACTCGTTCCCATCTACATGTCAATGTCAACATTCATGACAAATTTCATAAAGATCAGACCAAAGGTACGACCTGTAGCCCGCGCCAAAGGATTTAGGTCATACAAAGAGTAAAATCCAAGATGGCTGCTGGCGGCCATGTTTTTTGACCGAACGACCCCAAAATCACTCGTTCCCATCTACATGTCAATATTAACATCAATGACAAATTTCATGATGATCAGGATGAACAGTACGACCTGTAGCCCGCGCCAATGGATTGAATCTTGAAATCCAAGATGGCTGCCAGCGGCCGAATGACCCCAAAATGACTCGTTCCCATCTACATGTCAATGTCAACATTCATGACAAATTTCATGAAGATCAGACCAAAGGTACAACCTGTAGCCCGCGCCAAAGGAAATTGTTGACGGACACACGCACACACGGACGACGGATGCCAAACCATGGCAATAGCTCAAACTTACAAAAGTAAGTTGAGCTAATAAGGAATTGAGCAACAAAGAACGCTCTTTATGTTTACCATCATAATATAAAGAAACACCAAGAAAGTAACTTTTTATGCTTTGTTTACATAACAATCGTCAAATTTACGACAATAACATACTGTTTATGAGATATTTCTCATTTGTATATTACAAAGTATGTCTTATATATTTGAATAATATTTTCGTTTGTAGCGGTTTTTTGACAGGTGGAAATATGTTCACAGGATACCCACCAAAGCCTTCCGTACCTTTAAAGTATACTGCAACTTTGTTTCTTGTCAATAGCAGAATACATAATGCTATTAAGAAGTGACACAAAACACAGAACATTTTTTTTAATTATAAGTATTGAGCAGTGAGAAATATTTGAGTCGAGGAAACCAGTAACGAAGGCGATATTAACATGATTTCTGTCAGCGAATAATTGTTTACGTTCCAATGACTATTAAAATGTACTGAAAACAAACTGCTAATGGGTGCCAGACTTCATAAACACAAATTATGTATTAATGGTGTAACAACATATTTCGTTCTTAATTGTCTAAAAAAATAGGGGATGGGGATGTTTGGATCTCTAGTTTAACGACATTTTTCGGTCTTTAATAGTTTAATGACATTTTTCGGTCTTTATAATATCTCAAGATATAGGGGGTATTTGGATCTCTAGTTTAACGACATTTTTCGGTCTTTATAGTTTAACGACATTCTCGGTCTTTAATATTTCAAGATATAGGGGCCCTTAGTGGGTATTTGGATCTCTAGTTTAACAACATTTTTCGGTCTTTGATAGCAAAATGGAAGAAGCACATCTTTGGAAAGATGTGGTGGCCCTAAAAAGGAAAGTTGTTTGGTGATCTTGAAATGCAGTTTTTCTGAACAGTCTTCCTTGATTAAAGTGATGTGAAACACTCCGGCAGACAACGGGCAGAGTGATCAAATAGAAATTAAGAATAATCTTTCTCAAAGTAGTTATTTGTTACGAATATTAATCCAAATGGATGATACACAACGTCATTCTTATATATTAGTTAAATGCAATGACTCTCGATGGCGAAATCATTTTTGTTTAATTATAGCCGATAGTTGCACCCCGAATCGAGATGTAAATATTTACAATTTGGAGTAGTTCAGACGATGTTCTCTATGAAGTGGGATGGTAGATTTTTTTGGAAATTTTCAGTGATGTTAGTAGAATGATAACATTCCCCAGGTTGGCAAAGTGCCTGAGCACTAACTTATCAATTTCTCGCACCCGAAAAAGTCCATAACAAGTCCATAATATGTCTTTAAGCATATATATAAATCTCCGAAAACAAAAATTCTAAAGCATTAAACGATTTGCTATATTTCCAGGGCATATATTTCATCTGATTTTGCGAGAATCCATATATACTTTTTCACGAGAATCCAGGGTAATTTGCGAGAATATTTACGAGAATCTAGATTTGGATTCTCGCCGAAATATAAGCCCTGATTTCACTCTGAAGTGTGCCTAAATGGCATAAATTGTACCGTGGTTCCCATGTTCACCAAAGTGGCATAAATTTATTTCAGGATAATACTAATTTTAGGCATTCATTTATATCACTGATATCAGGACAATAAATAGCCATTTCCATTGCATGGAACAAAGAGCGTTATTGTTTATCGGTGTTGTTTTTGGAAGTGGTGGTAGTTAAATTTTATACATTTCGACCCCCAATAAGTATTTCCGAACAAATGAATTATTAACAAGCGTGACATGACATCATTGACGAAGATAATTAACACCGATCTACAAGCAATTAAAGTCTTAAAATGAGCTAAAATTTAACATTTTCTTTAAAAAATTAACATTTTTATCTCTCGTGACATAATTGTCACCAATAAAAACAAATTTGATTCATCGTGGAAGTTAGTCGGTGACTATAAATAATGTCACCATTCAACTGAATGTTGTTGAGCATATTTCAACCAATTTTGGAAGTTTAAATGAATATTTTCTTCACACGCAAAGTAAAATTGACAAATTTCAGGATTTTAGCCTGCTTCGTTGGGACCAAAATTTGTTGTGCACACTCAAGAAACGTCTACCGACACTCGCTAGGCCAAATTATGCCATGACCATGCTATAAACTAGCTTGAAATTGGCAAAACAATGAATTTTTTTTGGTTGAAAAAATTTACATGGGAATCTCCAGTCCATATATAGGCATAGAGAACGATTATTTTTCGATAAAAACGAAAATAATGCGAAATGAAATTCGGCACTCGACAGAATGGTGCAGAATAACATACGTGTCTTGTTATACGCGAAAATTTGACCTCATTCGATAAATTAGTCTCGTAATTAAGGAATGTGGAATTCAGTGTTACTGTACATGGCCGACGCAATTTTGAAATGTAAACACGCATCAAACACGCATCAAATTTACCTTTTGTGAGAATAACAAAAGCGCAACCTTGATCAAAGTAATACAATACACAACAACACATAGAATAAAACTGATATAAACACGGTATACGTGAGAATAAGACGCGTATTCAGACGTGGAATTTGACATTTCTTCGCTTCGATGCTATAAATATATTTGACCCAGATAACCGAGATGCAGCTATCTTTTGCGCACGTCACTTTCCATATTTGGAATTTCCATATATGGGATTTGTGTTAACCTCAATACCGATCAAGTTATCTTAGCATAAACATAAAATATATTGTAATTTATGCAACTACGACCCTGGTAACCCTGATAACTAATAAAATATACTGGCCAATTCATTTTAAGATCGTTATTTCACTTTGCTTTAGGCATAAATACATTCTTAAATGCACATAAACGACCCATTGGCGTTAAATTAAATATACTCAGTATTTATTAATATTAGTTTTTTATTGCTCAGTATAGAGTTAGACCCTTGACACCTGTCAATATATTTGGGCTGAATTCATATGATGCGGTATTATTCCTCGAAATAAACAACAAAGCTGTCGTTATTTCGAAATGTCGTTTGGGCTAGCATTTACACAAATCCTCCGTGTGTTCTCCTCAATTGACACGCAGGTTCTCAGTCGACACACAGGTTATCCCAGAAACCGGTGTGAAATAAACAGCCAAGGTTTGGCTGAAATGAGTTATTTAATGAAATCATTTTGGCTAAAGAGGTTCTATTTCTGATATACACAAATCAATTTTAGTAACCAAATGAACTTGTTTTACCAAGGAAATATAATTGCTTAGCAAACCGATTTTACCTTTGCTTTTACCTAGGCATTGCCTATTGCCTCGGCTAATTCCCAGGGCTGAATATATAAGAATGATGGCGTGTTGTCAATTTGGATTAATTTTCATAAGAAATAACTACTGCAAGCAAGATTATTCTCAATTTCGACAGTAATGCCCAAAGTAATCGACCTCTTAACCCTTATAGAGCCCCACATAGACTGGAGCAGACGACACTCTGCAGTGCATGCTTCCATCTGTGTGAGGCTTCCTGTGGGATAAATCTCTTAATTAACCCTTTACCCAACAAACCGGCCAAAAACGGCCAAATAAAGCTGCAACAGCCTAAATTATCTTGGGTCTGTCTCAATACAAGACAGTCAATGACTGTGGGGTCGCTCACCAGACTGCAAAGACTGATAAGACTGGGACTCTGGAGACCACAACAGTCAGAACTTTTCATAACCACTTTAAAAGAAGTAGATATCTAAAGAGTTACATGTAAATCTAAAACAAAAAATTTGGAGTTATGTCCCTGGCCCCGCCCACATTTGACCCAGTGACCTGATTTGAACAAATCTGAACCCCAGTCACCCAAGGATCCTTCATACCAAATATGAACCCATATAGCCTGATGGTATTTGAGAAGAAGTCACTTTAAGAATACTATGGAGGGAAAGAGTTATGGCCCTGGCTTCGCAACTATTTCAAGTGAACTCATTTGAACAAATCTGAATGTGAGTCACTTAGGGAACATCCACACCAAATATGAAACCATTCGGTCTTATTGTTCTGAAGATGTTTAAAAGAATTACTATGGTGGGAAAGAGTTATGGCCCTGGCTTCGCAACTATTTGACCCAGTGACTGCATTTGAACAAATCTGAATGATAATGACCTAGGGAACATCCACACCAAATATGAACCCATTTAGTCTTATGGTTCCAGAGGAGATGTTCAAATAATTGTTGTCGGACGGACGGATGGACGGACAGACGATGGACGGACGAGGAGTGATGACTATAGCTCCACTGGAGCACGGGTAGGGTGGCTGGTTGGTAATTAAATCTCTTATCTCCGCCCCTATTTGAACAAACGTGAATCCCCATCTATGAGATCCATTCATTTGGTAAAAATGACCCCAAATCTGAAAAAATCTAAACCCCAGTCACCGAAGGACCATCCACACCAAACATAATCTAAATAGTCCAGATGGTTCTTGAGAAGAAATTGTTTTAAGAATTACTATGGAAGGAAAGAGTTATGGCCCTGACTTCTCACCTATTTGACCTGATGAATTCATTTGAACAAATCTGAATGTGAGTCACCTGGAGGACATCCACACCTAAATATATAAACCCATTTGGTCTTTAATATGTATCTGGAGAAGAAAACAATTGATGGACGGATAGAGACATAATGACAGATGGATGGATGGGAGAACAGTCTGACATAGAGACTGACAAATTCAATCCAATATACCCCCCCCCCCCAAGTTTTCTTTGCAAAATCAGGGTATAATGAGTTCAACTGGATACTGGTGGTTAAGAACATAATATTCGAACAGACAAGCCTGAACAAATTGTCTGACATTTGCAGAATGAGGTCCCCAAAGGGTGAATTTAATGACACAATCCTGCAATGCGGGCTAGCATCACCAAATTCACCTTCTGGGGACCTCATTCTGTGTAGACCTCAACATCTAGGGAGACATAGCATTAGATTGAAGTTCTCCAGTTGAAGTTTGTGATGTGCACCCATTGGGCACCTCAATTATGCATTTTATATTCACAAATTAGGGGATATAGAAACTAAACAGAAGGGCTAAAGTAAGTAAAAATGTCAATTTAAGTGCCTATATACTTCCCAGAAGATGAGGCTTAAGCAGAATGAGGACCATGGCTAGTGTATTTGGTGATACTAGACTGCTGTGCAGGGTAGCATAACTAAATTCACCCTCTGGGGACCTCATTCTGCAAATGCCAGATAGAAGACAAATTTAATCCAATATATACCCCCCCCCCCCCATTTTTCTTTGAATATTAGTCGTATGATTTCATCTGGATAAGTGGTGATTAAAACAATAATATGAAATGGCCAAACCTGATATTAGTATGTCTGACATTTGTAGAATTAGGTCCCAAAAATGTGGATTTAATGACAATATTCTGTAAGGCAGGCTAGCATCACCAAATTCATCCTCAATCTGATTAGGCCTCAATGGCCAATAAAACCAAGGAACAGATTGAAGTCCTACAGTTGAAGTTGGTGATACACACCCATTGAGCACCTCAATTATGCATTTTATCTTCTGCAAATTAGGGGGACATTGAAACTGAACAGGTGGAAAAAAGTGACTAAATCAATGAAGTCCTACAGTTGAAGTTGGTGATACACACCCATTGAGCACCTCAATTATGCATTTTATCTTCTGCAAATTAGGGGGACATTGAAACTGAACAGGTGGAAAAAGTGACTAAATCAAACTGTCAATTTGATACTTCCCAGAAGATGAGGACTAAGCAGAATTAGGTCCCTGGTGGGTGTATTTGGTGATGCTAGCATGCTGTATGGGGTAGCAACACTAAATTCACCATCTGGGGACCTCACTTAGTAAATGTCAGACACAATATTTCCAGACTTGAAAAAATCAAAGCCATTCACAGTATCATTGAATGTCAGTCACCACCTAACATTGAATGGAAGCACCAGTTTGTTGTTAAATTGCTACAGATATGTTTAGATTAGAATAATACATGTCATCTGGCCAGTTTATATAATTAATGACCTGTACCTTTACAGATATATATGCCTCTGTGGTGCATGAGAAGAGGTATTAAATTGAGAGGTGATATGGCTTGGAAGGGATGTTGGTTGATGGCAGGGTTGGGCCTGGGCCATGTGGGAGGGGGTGGGTGGGGGAGGGTGGAATGTTTCCATAATTCCATTAAAGAGTAAAGTTTCATAACTCTGCAGATGTTATATATAATGGTGTCACTTTTTTTCAAATTTTAAAACATGTTTAAAAAAAATTGTCCCAGAAGATGAGGCCTAAGCAGAATAAGGTAATTGAGGGTGTGTTTGGTGATGCTAGCCTGCTGTATGGGGTAGCAACACTAAATTAACCATCTGGGGACTTCATTCTGCAAATGTCAGACACACTATGTCCAGGCTTGGAGAAATGAACAATGGACTATTCATTGTAGACTCTGGTACTAGTAGAATATTTGTTTAGCTAATGTCATGTCGTGTAATGACAGATGGTAAACTGGTCTGAAGCAAGCAGTCTGAAAAAGAATATCGGGTGACCACACTATGATAAATTGGCTTTTTCAATTATACAGGCTTCAGTGTTCTCTTAAAAATTAATAGTGCATAGCAAAGAGGTGTGAATTATAAAGGGCCATAACTCTGTTAAAATATATCGGATCAAAACCATATTTTAACTTGATCTGTCTATGAGTGTCAAAAATTCCTATGCCAAATATGGTGTTGATCAGATGAAAAATGTTTGAGTAATCCTGTCTTGGATGAATTCTATATCAAAACAAGAGTGGAAGGGGTTAAATAAACAATACATAAATCCATACAGATGAAGAACATGCTAAGAAAAATCTAGGTAAGAAATATGAGGCTGTGATGTGTCCTAAACAAAAATTAAAGGTCAAAATGCAAAAATTAAATTTTTTGTTTTTAAAGTTATGTCCCTGGCTCTGCCCCTATTTGACCCAGTGACCCCATTTTAACAAATCTGAACCCCAGTCACCCCAAGGTCTCTCTGTACCAAATATAAACTAAATCGGCCAAATATTTTTTTAGAAGAAGTCATTGTAAGAATTACTATGAGTTATGGCCCTGGTTTCTCAACTAATTGACCGGGTGACCTCATTTGAACAAATCTGAACACCAGTCACCCAAGAACCCTCCATACCAAATATTAGCTAAATCGGCCCAATGGTTCTGAACAAGAAGTCGTTGTAAGAATTACTATGGAGGGATAGAGTTATGGCCCTGGCTTCGCAACTATTTGACCCAATGACCTCATTTGAACAAATCTGAATGAGAGTCACCTAGGGAACATCCACACCAAATATGAACCAATTCGGTCTTCCGGTTTCAGAGGAGAAGATGTTCAAAGAATTGTTGACGGACGGACGGATGGACGGACGGACAGACGACGGACGAGGAGTGATGACTATAGCTCCACCGGAGACTTCGTCTCAGGTGAGCTAATTTCGTCTCAGGTGAGCTAAAAACCATACCAATATGGATATCATTGGAACCGGCTCATTGACCACATTGTGATGGTTACAGTTATGCCCTGTGCCAATGCATTCTCTTATATATGCGAGTCGACCATAGGTCGCCTCGCATATATAAGAGAATGCATTGGCCTAAAAAAAATCTTTTTTTAACACTTTTTACCATTTTTTCTTGCATTCTTTGACAATTTTATAATTTTTAATGTGTTAAGCCAATGCATTCTCTTATATATGCGAGGCGACCTATGGTCGACTCGCATATATAAGAGAATGCATTGGCACAGGGCCGTTCTGTTGGGTAAAGGGTTAACCAAAGCAGAATTATGGGTAACTTTTCGACTAAATCCTGAAAAGTTACCCATAATTCTACTTTGGTTAAGAGGTTGATTACTTAGGGCATTACTGTATTTGATCACCCTACCGGAGAGGGGATGCTTCAAACCACTTTAAGTTATGTTGTCAGAATGTCTGCCATTTGGGAGGGGAGGGTGACGAAATATCATTTATAGATATTAACTCACCGTAATCTGTTGAAATCTATGGGTTACGATGCTGTAAATTCGTAAAGTTCTTAGTCATAAAATTATTTCTAAAAATCTATTTTTAGAACTCTTGTCGGAGTCTGTGACTTCCTGTTTTCGATATTGTCTGATGATCCACTGCAATGTAAAATAAAGACAGGACATGATACATCTTTATTTACTCACATGTGACTGTAAAACTGTGAAAGCATGTTGCATATAACATATCTATAGTAAATCACTATAATTTTAGTATACATTCTGCTGGAAACTATTGGCAAAATGTAGACCATATCAGAAAGTATTGAATCAGAGGTTGGTAAACAACAGGGGTGGGTAAACAATTGTTATCAAGGAGAAGTAGATTGTAATCAGGGAGAAGTGGACTGTTATCAGGGAGAAGTGGACTGTTATCAGGGAGAAGTAGATTGTAATCAGGGAGAAGTGGACTGTTATCAGAGAGATGTGGACTGTTATCGGGGAGAAGTGGACTGTTTCAGAGAGAAGTGGACTGTTATCAGAGAGAAGTGGACTGTTATCGAGGAGAAGTGGACTGTTATCAGGGAGAAGTGGACTGTTATCAGGAGAAGTGGACTGTTACTGTTATCGGGGAGAAGTGGACTGTTATCAGGGAGAAGTAGATTGTAATCAGGGAGAAGTGGACTGTTATCAGAGAGATGTGGACTGTTATCGGGGAGAAGTGGACTGTTTCAGAGAGAAGTGGACTGTTATCAGAGAGAAGTGGACTGTTATCGAGGAGAAGTGGACTGTTATCAGGGAGAAGTGGACTGTTATCAGGAGAAGTGGACTGTTACTGTTATCGGGGAGAAGTGGACTGTTTCAGAGAGGAAGTGGACTGTTATCAGAGAGAAGTGGACTGTTATCGAGGAGAAGTGGACTGTTATCAGAGAGAAGTGGAGTGGACTGTTATCGGGGAGAAGTGGAGTGGACTGTTATCGGGGAGAAGTGGAGTGGACTGTTATCGGGGAGAAGTGGACTGTTATCAGAGAGAAGTGGACTGTTATCAGAGAGAAGTGGACTGTTATCGGGGAGAAGTGGACTGTTATCAGGGAGAAGTGGACTGTTATCAGAGAGAAGTGGACTGTTATCAGAGAGAAGTGGACTGTTATCAGAGAGAAGTGGACTGTTATCAGGGAGAAGTGGACTGTTATCAGGGAGAAGTGGTCAAAATATGCAAATGTTCAAGTCCAAACCGAGAAACCCCAAATATATATGCTCGAGGGGGCCCAGCTCGGCTCCTACAAGAATTGGCCCGCGGGGAGTGGGGGTCGAGTCGGCCCACTGGCGAAGGCCGGGTTTTTCTACCAAGTTCCCAATGCGTTGGGCTGCGCTCCGCCCGGGACTGGGTCCAGTGCTTCTGCTGCAACCTGAGCCTGAGAAACTGAGAGGGCGACAACGTTCAAGCGATAGAACATGCGAGATGGTGAGGAGAATGCAGGTACATCAAAATGCTCCAAGAGAGGTACTCGGAGGACTTTGATGACAGACATCAGCGCCCGCGTCTTCCCAAGATCGAAGCATTGGTGCGTGCTAGGCACACTGAACAGCAGATCTGCCCAGCGCTCCGGTCGACCCACAAAACCCTGGACGACTTCACGACCGCAGGTGACCTGTTGTCATTCGTCACCGGCGCCAGAAATGGACGAACTGAGAGAAGCCCTGCGCGAGAGTAAACAAGAAGTCCGCCAGATTATCAAGCAAAACCAACGGCTGAAGGAGGCCCGCAGGTGCAAGATCTGCATGGTGCAGCTAGCCGTCTATGTGTTCCTTCCATGCCGCCACTTTGCTGCGTGCGAGGGCTGCACAGAGACTGTGAGGAACTGCCCGCTGTGCGCGGGTCCGGTCAAAGGAACGGCCAAGGGTTACCTCTGATTTTCGCCAATGAAAGCTTTGCTGATTGCTGTGGTGACCGAAAATGGCGCAATCTGGAGAGATAATGGTTTCTCACTTGCCAAGAGACATCTGATTCTTTAAAGACACAATGGCGGGCCACCATGGTTGTTGTGGTCACCAGGCAAACGGATTATTTAGCAGAGGGGTGCCTGCTTGTCAATTCCGTGGAAGCTGCCCTGGACGTGGCAAAAAACAATGGCGACGGCGAGCCCTTTGTCATCGGCGGGGGGGGGAGGGGTGGAAGCAGATCTACAAGTCGGCGCTGGAACAGGGTCTGCCTGACTAGGCATATCTGACAAAGATCCACCACCGATTCGATGGAGAATTGTTTCTACCAGACGCGCTTATTTCTGGGTGGGTGGAGACGGGCAGAACCGACACAACGCACCCAAATGGTGGCGGCTCCGCCGAAACCCCTCACCGGGGCGCAGAGCCTATGGTGGTCGCGGACCCGGAATCCCCCGAATACGCGCTCGAGCAAGCCAGACCAGACTCCTACGGCAGGCAGTGGATGTACAGAATGTTGCCTCGTTCCTGGCGAAGGCTGGGTTTTATCACAACGCCCCGCCCACGGGGTCCGGTGTTTTTGCTGCGGCCTATGTCCTTCGGGACTTCGGCGATCTTCCGGCAGCGGAGCACGCAAAATGGCGACCGCAGTTACGGTTTGTCGGAATGCTCATAAGAACCGCCCCAGGGCTCTTCTGTCCGCGCGCCGTATCACGGCTTCTAAGATCCGAACGATAATGAGTTTTGGCTATACTCAACAGGAGGTCGTCAAGGTGCTGCGGGCTGCCCACCTGACTTGAGGAAGACTTCGCGACCACAGTCGACGTGTTGGCCAAGCCGGGGCATGACCAAAGAGATGAAATGCTTGCTGACAAAAGAGAAACCACTGGCGACACCCCAGAATAGCGTAGCCTTGCAGTAAGGCGGTTTGAGTGGGAATTGCAATGGGCACTGTTTTCAGGCCTTGCCGCCACCCTGGTGATCTCCTGCTTGTTCTTCTTGCGGCGGACTTATCTTGCTGGTCTGCTTTGGTACACCTCGTTCCGGGAGTGGCCCGCTTCAGGCCTCTGTCTCACCCATGTAGGGCAACCTGTTGTCGTCGCATCCAAGAAAACAGTTTCTTCACTGCCGGGCCGGGGTTGTCTGCAGAGATTGATCTCTTGTTGGCAGAAGAGGAGCCACTGGCGACGGGGGTGCGACACCCTGTCGCCCTCCTAGTGATCTCCTGTGTATCCTACTTGCTTTTTTTCTCGCCGGGGCTGGCCGGGGCAGGCTATGGCTATCCAGTGCCGCCCAGAAATATGCCTCGGTCTGTGCCATCTCCCTCATAACTTTATTGAGAGGCAGATACCTGGGTCGACCCTACTATCGATCGCGATGAGCTTAAACACTTTTTCCTCAAAGGGCTCGTCACGACGCGGCTTCGGAGCCATTGTGCGTATTCAATTATACAGGGATGTACAAATACACAAAATCCCGATTTGGTCCAACCTACAAAACTACATTGCCCTCCCTCCGGGCCATACCTGGCCCACTACCCTCGCCGCTCCCACCGAAAGGGGGCCTTTACTGGTTTTATACTGGTGGCCTGCTCACTCATCGCTCAGCTCTTGCCTGCTCAGCTCTTGCTCACTGTTTACTAGCTCTTTGATCGCTCATTGCTAGTGCTTTGCTAGCTCTTTGCAAGCTTTTGCTCGCTCTTTTGGCGGCACACCCCCTCCCCCCCCCCCCCCCCCCCCCCCCCCCCCCCATCGCTCTTTGGTGTGTCAATATTTTTTCTGTGTTCCGGTTATTTGGTCCAATTTTTTGCGTAGCCGAAGACGGCCCATCGGACCGAGGATGATTTCAAGACTGCACGTGACCTCTCAAAAACACTTTTTCTTCGCTGCCTGGCCGGGCTTGTCTGCAGCAATCGATCTCTTGTTGGCAGAAGAGGCACCACTGGCGACGGGGTGCGACACCCTGTCGCCCTCCTGGTGATCTCATGTGTATCCTACCTGCTTTTCTCATGACAGGCTATCGCTATCCAGTGCTGCCTGGAAGTATGCCAAATATGCCTCTCGTGGCAGGCTATCGCTATCCAGTGCTGCCCGGAAGTATGCCTCGGCCTGAGCCATCTCCCTCATTCACAACTTTAATCATGGCGAAGATGAGCGGGTCAGCCTTACCTTGTTCGAGAGGAGCCCATACACCTCCTCAGCGAGCTCCTCCTCAGGGCTTAAGACGATCAAGGATTCAATTATACAGGGAAAAAAGCACAGATATACAAAATGTTTTGGTTCACAACCAATTTTTTTCCTGTGGGCTATTTTTGGTTCAATTATTTACACCTCCAGTTTTTTTATGTGCTCCTTATAGATAGAGGAACGACCAGTATATTTATATATAAGTATTTTTAAAGAATTTCTTCAGTAATTTGTAGATCTGCAACCCGCCGATAACAAAGGGCTCGCCGTCGCCATTGTTTTTTGCCGCCTCCAGGGCCACTCCCACAGAATTGACAACCAGCCACCCCTCTGGTAAATAATTCATTTGCCTGGTGACCACGACATTCCTTCTATCTGGGAGTGGTCGTCTGTGGGGGAGGGATTCAAAAGTCTTTCTTCCCATGATGACATGGTGGCTCGCCATTGTATCTTTAAAGAATCGGTAGATGTCTCTTGGCAAGTGAGAAACCATTATCTCTCCAGATCGCGCCATTTTCGGCCACCGAGGCAATCAGCAAAGCTTTCATTGGCGAAAATCAGAGGTAAACCTTGGCCGTTCCTTTCACCAGACCCGCGCACAGTTCCTCACAGTCTCCTGTGCAGCCCTCGCACGCGGCAAAGTGGCGGCATGGAAGGAACACATAGACGGCTAGCTGCACCATGCAGATCTTGCACCTGCGGGCCTCCTTCAGCCGTTGGTTTTGCTCGACAATCTGGCTGACTTCTTGTTTACTCTCGCTCAGGCTTCTCTCAGTTTGTCCATTTCTGGCGCCGGTGGCTCCTCTGCCAGCGTGCGGGTGATCTCTTCTTTGGTCATCCCGCAGCCCGGCCGCTTGACAAACGACAACAGGTCGCCTGCGGTCGCAACGTCGTCCAGGGTTTTGTGGGTCGACCGGTGTGCAGGTTGCAGAAGACGCACTGGACCCCATCCCGGACGGAGCGCAGCCCCAACGTTGGGCTCCTGGCCGGGCCGGCTTGACCCCCATCCCCGAGGGCCAATCCTTGTATGAGCCGGTTTGGACTAGAAACATTTGCATATTTTGACACAGTTGGCCGCGAAGCCTCTCTAGGCTTCCTTCTGGGGTCCAATTTTGCCCTAGCTGCTGCCGGAAGAGAGCAAAAAAAAGTGCTGCCCGGCTGGGCAATATGATTTTTGGAGGTGCAGCCCCTAAGCTGGACTTCACGCCCTGTGATATGGGTATGGTCGTTGATGATGTCACACTTGCCGCAGAGACGAGCATGTCTAATTAAACAGGGCTCATACCAGCTGATATTATGAAGTAATTATTAGCTTGCTAATAATATTAACATAATTATTATGGCGACCATCGGGATGCTGCTATGCAGCGCGCTCGCCAATTTATTAGCATTCAGCAGGTCAAGCTATCTTTTTTCGAAGTTGAGAAACTCGGGCGTTGATGAGAACGCAAACGACATGATTTGGCTGTAGAACGGCTCCACACAGCGCAGACAAAACAGCCAAAAACGCCCAAATAAAGCTTCAACAGCCTAAAATATCTTCGGTCTGTCTCAACAACACCATACAAATATGGATATCATTGGAACCGGTGTAACAGTTTATCTTCCCCCCTTGGGTATCTCCCCCCCCCGCCCTGGGTATCTTCCCCCCCACTCATATATTTTTTTTCCCTCACTTATTTTATATTATTATGGTAAGAAATGCCGAGAAAACTCTTAAAAAAAATTTAACTTAACTATTAAAAAAAATTTAACTTAACCCTCCATACAATAGCATAAATATGTCAAAATATTACCTTACGATTTTATCATTTATTTTGCTTTATATTGTCATGAAATGGCGAGAAATTAACTTTATATGAGAACAATTTAATAGAGTAAGAATTTGGGGTGGGGGGAAATATCCAGGCCTGAGTATCTTCCCCCCCCCCCCCACCCAGTGGCTATATATGACAAAAATTAAACGTATGATTTTATTGCTTATTTGATTTATATAGTTATGAAATGGCGAGAAATTAACTTTATATGAGCAAAATTTGATTAGAGTTAGAATTTGGGGTGGGGGGAAGATACCCAGGTCTGAGTATCTCCCCCCCCCCCCCCCCCCCCACCCAGCACCTACATATGACAAAAATTAAACGTATGATTTTTATTGCTTAATTTGCTTTATATAGTTATGAAATGGCGAGATAAACTTATATATATATATTTTTTAATTCTGCTGCTGGGTGAGGGGGGGGGGGGGGGATACTCAGGCCTCTACCCTACACCAAATTCCTACTCTATCAACTTTTTGTCATAAAAAGTTAATTTCTGACCATATCATGACTATTTAAAGCAATAAAATCATACGTTTCATTTTTGTCATATGTAGCTGCTGGGTGAGGGGGGGGGGGGGGGGGGGGGGGGGGGGGGGGGGGGGGGGGGAGAAGATACTCAGGCATGGGTATCCCCCCACACCCCAAATTCTTACTCAATAAATCATACGTTTAATTTTTGTCATATGTAGGCGCTGGGTGGGGGGGAAGATACTCAGGCCTGGGTATCTTCCCCCCCACCCCAAATTCTTACTATAATCAAATTTTGCTCATATAAAGTTAATTTCTCGCCATTTCATGACTATATAAAGCAAATTAAGCAATAAAATCATACGTTTAATTTTTTCATATGTAGGCGCTGGGTGGGGGGGGGGGAGATACTCAGGCCTGGGTATCTTCTCCCCCACCCCAAATTCTTACTATAATCAAATTTTGCTCATATAAAGTTAATTTCTCGCCATTTCATGACTATATAAAGCAAATTAAGCAATAAAATCATACGTTTAATTTTTCATATGTAGGCGCTGGGTGGGGGGGGGGGGGGGGGGGGGGGGGGGGGGGGGAAGATACTCAGGCCTGGGTATCTTTCCCCCACCCCAAATTCTTACTATAATCAAATTTTGCTCATATAAAGTTAATTTCTCGCCATTTCATGACTATATATAGCAAATAAGCAATAAAATCATACGTTTAATTTTTGTCATATGTAGGTGCTGGGTGGGGGGGAAGATACTCAGGCCTGGGTATCTTCCCCCCCCCCACCCCAAATTCTTACTATTATCAAATTTTGCTCATATAAAGTTAATTTCTCGCCATTTCATGACTATATAAAGCAAATTAAGCAATAAAATCATACGTTTAATTTTTTTCATATGTAGGCGCTGGGTGGGGGGGGGGGGGGGGAAGATACTCAGGCCTGGGTATCTTCCCCCCCACCCCAAATTCTTACTCTATCAAATTTTGCTCATATAAAGTTAATTTCTCG